>APFE030097935.1:0-11023 GCA_000404065.3 Pinus taeda
GGCACTGCTTTACTTAAATCTTCATTTACAAATTCATCCTTCAAGAACTCCTTGCAAGGATTCATGTCAAACTTGAAATTTTTAAACCATTGCTCTTGTCCTCGCGGGATCACTATCACAGTAGATATCACTTCTGGCGAAACCTGCAATTCTATCATGGCTACTTTTGAATTCAAGCCTGTGAAGTTAAGTGCAAATTCTTTAGTTACCTGTGCGTGTCCTCCTTGTAACTTTTTCCAAAAATTCCAGCACTCGGCCTTTTTGAATGCTTTCTCCACCTCTTTATTCCTCAGCGTTATATCTAAGCCTTCAGGCTCGGTCCTTAGACATTTGCCGGATCTGTGCTCCTTTTTCTCCATTGATTCTTCCAAATCTTAGCAAACAATGACTACCAGCTCCGGTTGGAATTATGATTCAGCTTCTATTTGAATTCAGCCTTGCTTGATTATCAGGCTCGCTTGATTATCAGCCTTGCTTGATTATCTTTGTAGTTGAATTTTAAATTTTGCCATTTAAAATCTCTCAAGTTGTAATCTTGCAGATTTGTCATTCATACAAGACTTACAACCATCATTAAGATTTATGCACGGTAGTCTTTCTTGGAAATGATGATTCGTGCGTATCAACATATCTAGTGGTGGTGATAGTGGCAATGAGTGGTGAAATGTGATAAGAGGGGTACATGAGCTGACATGAGAAGACACGGCCTATGACTCACCTAACGGACTTGACATTTCGGGAAAGATTTGCTGCGAAATGTACGAATCCATGATTTCGCAGCGCTGTCAGTTTTAAATTTGGATGATGCGCTGCGAAACTGCCTAATCGGGATTGCGCTGCGAAACTGCCTAATTGGGATTGCGCTGCGAAACTGCCTAATTGGGATTGCGCTGCGAAAACATTTTAATGGTGTGTATGCGCTGCGAAATTACAAAAAGGTTCGGTGACTGACATAAGATAACATGTGGCTGTAAAACAATGGTGGATGGAGGGGGACCAATGGAAGCTGATAATAATTTGACTCAAAAACCTCTTCAAAACTTCAGACTCTAAGGGAAGAAAATTAAAACAAAAATAGACTAGCACTGACCTTTGTCATCGGGCTAGGATGAAAAGTTACATATATCAGTTTTAGTTCTAAGTGATAACAGTGGCTCCACTTGGGATAGTGTGCTCCTGTAGTACACTAAGAACTCGTATGTCCAGTGCTTTGTCCAATTTATGAAAACATAGATAGAGTTGACAAGCATCCTTTTCTAGCTTTGTGAGCATTCACCTTGGGATTGAGCTTCCTGTTCAGCTTGTCTTTTATTTGCAACAAAGAAATACTAGTAAAACGGTTATATACAATGTTGTGAGAAACTTGGCAGAGATTTAATCAATTGTAATGCTTTAGGAACCTGCCATTAACAGGCCCTCCAGCATATGGTGTTCCATCAATCTCTTGTAGAATGTAGGTGTTATTCCCATGGAAAGCAGAGATTTGATATGGCCCTTTCCACAAATTTTCAAATTTACCATGTTTACCTTTCTCTTCAATTCTAGCTTCCCATTTCAAGACTTTGTCTTGGATCTGGAATGTAACTTCTTTGATCTTTTTTTCGAATGCTCTCTTAATCCTGTTCTGGTTTTGTTGATGACTGTCAAACACCTCATTTCTTTTCTCTTGCAGAGCTATTAGCTGATTGATTCTTCGTTGTATAGCATTTGGTTCCTCCTCTAATCCTTGAATCAACTTCATTACTGGTACTCCAAGGGATGTTAGAAATATGGCTTCAGCCCCATATACTAGCTCATATGGTGATGTTCCAATGGACCTCTTTGTGCAAATCCGGTCAGCCCACAAAGCATATCTCAGTTTCAAGTGCCAAGTTTTTTTTCTCTTGCAGCAGTTTCTTAATGATTCTCACAAGGCTCTTGTTTGATGATTCAGCCAAACCATTTCCCTGTGGATAATAAGCAGTGGAATGTCCAAGGGAGATATGGTATTGATGACAAAAGTTAATCATTCTTTTGGACTTGAAAGCTTGAGCATTGTTTGTAATGATCTTAATTGGGCAACCAAATCTTGATAATATATTATTTTCTAAGAAAGAAATAATCACTGAATCATTTGCTTGCCTTGTGGGTATTGCTTCTATCCATTTTGTAAAGTAATCGGTGGCTGTGAGAATCCAGCGATGCTGTCCTAATGAAGGAGGATGGATTTCCCCTATAAAGTCTAATCCCCATTGCTGGAAAGGTGCTTCAACATAAATAGGAACCAAGGGCAGTGGCATAAGCTTTCTCTTTCCTTCAAACACTTGACATTCATGACATGTGGCTATCTTTTTATAGATATCTCTGAACATAGTTGGCCAAAAATAGCCAGCTCTCAAGACCTTGTTTGCAGTGGCTTTCCAATAGTGATGTCCTCCACAATCCCCCTTATGAAACTCATCAATTACTTTATCAGCTTCTTCTTCAATGAGGCAATTTAATAATATTCCTCCTGCATCTTTCCAAAACAAATTTTGGTCATACACAAAATATCTGAGAGATTTCAATTTAGTAAACCGAGCTTTGGATTTTGAAAGATTCTCAGGAGCTCTATTATGCTGCAAAACAAATGCTATATCCTTGTACCATTCTGAGATCAAGAATTTCTCATTTATCTAGACTAATTCTTCTTCATTTTCAGAAATTTCTGAGATCTCTGTGCTTAAATTAATATCAATACAGTCCAAATTTGACAGAGTCAACAATTTATCTAGGCCTTGACCCTTTACCAACTTTGTGGGTTTGATCTCAATGTCATACTCTAACAATTTTGCTATCCACTTTCCCCTTTTTCCATCTAGATCAGCTTGTGTAAGAATATCTTTTATAACAGCATTTGGAACGTAGGCAACAATGTGAGAGTGCAAAACATAGATTCTGAAATCCTTAACTGCTTTCACCAATGCATAGGCTTGTTTCTCTAAGATGTTATATTTCAATTCAGCATTTGCTAATGTCTTGCTAATGAAAGAAATGGGTTGTTCAGTACCTTGACTTCCTTTTTGCAGTAAAACTCCAGCAATTGTGTCTTAAGAAGCGAATGTGAAGATAAGGAACTCCTTGGTAAAATCTGGGCTGATAAGTACTGGTGCTTGAGTGAGTGCCTTCTTGATCTCTTCAAATGATTTCTTTGCTTCAACTGTCCATTTGAAATCTGCTCCTTTCTTTAACATCTTTGTTATGTTCTTGACAACTTTAGCAAAGTTAGGAATGAATCTTCTAACAAAGTTAACTTTCCCAAGAAAGGATTGAATCTCCTTCTTACTCCTTGGTAGATCTAACTTTTGAATTGCACTAACTCTATTAGGATCAATCCTAATTCCTTCTTCAGAAATAATATGACCAAGCAGTTTGCCAGTAGTTAAAGTGAAAATACTTTTGGTTGGGTTTAGAGAAATACCAAACCTCCTACACTTCAGTAGGATCCTTTCAAGGTGCTTTAAGTGGTCTTCTTCCCTTTTTGAAAAAATTGTGATGTCATCAAGATAAACCACCACTGATTTGTCTTTTTCTTCAGCAAAAGCAATATCCATTGCTCTCTGGAAAGTGGCTCCCGCGTTCATGAGGCCAAATGGCATCTTTGCATACATGAATGTTCCCCATGGTGTGGTGAAGGCCATTTTCTCTTGATCATCTGCGTGAACAAGAATCTGATTGTACCCTGAGAAACCATCAAGCATAGACATCCTTTGTGAACCAACAATGTTTTGCAGAATCAAATCCATTTTGGGGAGCGGGTAATTATCTTTCAATGAAGCTTTGTTTAAGTTTTTGAAGTCTATACAAATTCTAATCTCTCCATTCTTTTTTCTGACTGGTACCAAATTAGCAAGCCAATTTGAGAATCTGATTGGAACAATAATTTTAGCATCGAAGAGCTTTTTCACTTCTTTTTCAATCAGTGGTATTAGAAGAGGATTAATTCTTCTTAACTTCTGCTTAAAAGGCTTTTCATTCTGCTTAATAGGAATGGTATGTTGTATGATTGAAGAGTCATATTGTTTCAAGTCAGCATAACTCCATGCAAAAACATCAATGAATCTTTTCATCATCTCAACATATTTAGTCTTCATATCAGCTGAAAGGAATTTTGAAATCTTGATTATCTTAGGCACAACCGAATCTCCTAAATTGCAGTTTTCTACTTCTTCCTCATTAGCTTGTAGTCTTGGCGCTTTGAACACATCATTTTGATCAAATAATTTCTCAAGGGGAATGAGGCCCTTAGGAATTAAGTTGTTTTGTAATTGTAAGACTTCAGAACTTTCCTTTGACTCAATTAACATATTCTGCTGATCTATCTGATTGTGTTCAAATTCTTCTTTTAATTCAATGAAGTTCCTTACATGCTGATCATCCTCAAAAACTTGCCAATTTGTAATATTATCTGGTATGACTGGTCTATGGCAAACCTCCACTTCATAATTTTCAGAAGAGTGCTTAGGAATGATAAAAAGACTGGCAGAAACAGCAAGAGAGTCTGCAATAGAGTTTTGATCTCTAGTTTTGATACTAAAAGAATAGGATTGAAATTTTTCCAACATCTCCAATACTAAGTTTCTATATGCTCTCATCCTTGTATCTTTAGTTTGATATGCACCTTCCACTTGTTTAATTACTAATTCCGAATCTCCACAAACAACAATGTTTTTAGCTTTCAATTTTATCAAGGCTTCCAAACCTAAAATCAGAGATTCGTACTCAGCCATATTGTTGGTACAATCAAAGTTTAATTTGTATGAGAGAAACTTACTTTCTTCAGTTGGGGTAGTGATCCAAATCCCAGCTCTTGCCCCTTCTTTTCCTGCTGATCCATCAAAGTATAATGACCAGTAGCCCATGATGTCTCTTTCATCTCCTTGCTGCCCTTCTTGACACTGATTTTCCGCAGGTTCATCTTGTGGTTCTCTTCCAACTGATTCATTGAAAAGAATAGCTGATCCAAGACCAGTATCAAATGAATAAATAGGAAAATTCTGAGGCTTGTCTTTGCTGCTTACCATGTAGGCCATTCTTGTCTCGCAATACAATCTTCTTTGTTCACCAAACACTGGGATGGTAGCATATGTAAGATCCATCTGCATTGTGCCCTTGATTTTTGCTGCCCATGACCTTGAAAGAAGCATCCCAAACTTTGGTGGAATGTCTGCAACAACAATGTCCATAACAATTGTTTTTGCTGGAATTTGTGTGAGCCCCACAACAACATCCGTTATCAAACCAATGCATTGGACTCTTTTTGAATCAAAGGAAAATAAATCTTTATATGGCCTAGTTACCTCTAACCCCAGTCTTTCCATGATTACCTTAGGCATGAGATTATGTGATGCCCCCGAGTCTAACATAGCATTATGTAGAGTCATATCATGAATGCTAATGCTTATGTAGAAAGGGGGAAACTCTTCGTTTTGTTCATCTTCTAGTCTTGGTGCCAAACAGATAACAGGATTATCTTCTTGTACATTTAGGATGTCAGCCACTCCTGGTTGTGAATTAAGCATTTCAACAATTTTGCTTCTGTATTTGTCTACCTTGAGAATTTCATTAAAAGGGACTGATATCTTAATTTTTGCAATCTCGTTCTCAAGATTAAAAACAGAAGCAGTCTTGTCAATTTCTTTAGGAGGAGAAAGAATTTTAATATCTTTTTTGACAAGAGGAGAATCATCCTTACCTTCAACCACCTTTGAGTTTTCCTTTTTATCTTCAACTATCCTTGAGGTATCCTTCTTGGGCTGTGCTTTGTTTGTTATAATAGGAACATTTCTATTCCTAAGATTGTATTTCTTTTGCATCTCAAAGATAGCGTGCTGATAGCCCTTTAAAAATTCTGAAGGCTCTTCTCCTGATTTTATCATACTGGACTCATCATGTTCCTCCTTAGTCAAGAAAATCCCTGACACTTCTTCATCAAAACAATGGATTGATTCCTCAGGGACTTCAGGCTCATCTTCTTCATCTACCAAATTTTGTTGGAAAGGAGGTCTCACTGGAGGATCTGACCGCTGATTTCTGTTCTCTCTTGGCCTTTGCTGATTCTGAGGTCTTCTGAACTGAGGGTTCCTGAATTGAGGTTCCTGCTGTGCTGGGGAAGCAGAAGCATTCCCAAGAGCTAGTCGGTCCATCAATTTCTCCATGGTTTTCATCATTGTTTCAAACTTGTCTTCTGGAGCAGAGGTAGAAGGTTTCTCTTCTTCCTTCAGCTTAGCTTTTGCCATTTTTGATTTCTTAGCAGCAATCATATTTACCTCCACTTTAATTGCATCATTTTGCATGTCAGCAAGAGAGGTAGAATCCCTTTCTCTGAGTAAGAGAGAGAAATCTGAATCAAATGATTCAGCATATCTCAACTGTGCCAAAGCTCCAGGAGGTTTCAAATGAGCTAGAATAGAATTGTATATTTTATTAAACCTCTTAGAGAAGTTTTGGACAGTTTCCTCTGGAGCTCTTCTAAGATTTTTGTATTCAGTAAGGGCTTGGACATGGTTGGTTCTGTTTCCCCATTTCCTTAGAAAGCTGTCTTCAAATTCTACCCAACTATGAATACTTCCAGCTCTAAGGGCTTTAAACCATTTTCTGACTTCCCCAATGAAAGTTTGAGCAAACAATCTTAGTTTTACATCTTCATCATAAACTTCTTCCCTGTCAACAAAATCGTTGAACCTATCCACATGTTCCTCTGCTGTAATATTTTCATCTCCTCCCCATGTTGGAATTCTGGCAGCATATTTGATAGGAAGATCATGTAAAACAGCAGGGGGAGCTAGTGGAGCGTACCTAGCAGGTATAGCCATAGCGAATGGAGGAGCAGTGATAACAGGTATTGTATGACCGGTGGGACCAGAACTAGTGTGAAATAATGTCTGAGGACTATTGGGACTAGCAGAGGCAGAAGATAAAGCATTAGTGCGGAAAGGACTATTTGGACTTTGTAACCCACTGACAAAGGAACTCCAATTTGGGAGTGGTAAACCAGTTTTGGATTTGAGCAAAACTTCAAAAGGATCAAGCTCTTTGAGTTGGTTCAAATCCTCTTCCTCTAATAGTAATTCTGAAGTAACAACCTCCCAAAACTCCTCCTTATCTTTTTGTGACACTAAGGATGAAGTATCAATGCCTCTTTTTTGTAAATCTAAAATAATTCCAATAAGTTCTTCTTCGTTCTCAGACCTCAACAATACCTCATGACTTTTATCATCTACAATTTTGTCTTCAGGACTTCTAGAAAATTCAGGGAACAAAGATTTCGAAAAAGATGAAGTACCTGGTATATCAGGAAATCTTTGCCTGCTCCTTGAGATGGTGTTTGTATTATCCACAGGAGTAGGTGGATCTGGGTCAGGATTACTCCTTGTATATCTTCCTTTCGAAGCCACCTTTTTTAACTTTAAGATTGTATGGAGTCACCAAGGTAGAATGCAGCCTCGAAAACTTTCTGAGCTCCTGCTACCTTCAGAAGTTCAGCTTCTTGATTTCGGGAATGAATAATCTTCAGACTCCCGGCAGATGCACCAAAATGTTATCTCAAAATCAGACCCTGGAAGGCTGCAGACAGGTTGACTTCAAGTAACTGTTTCAAACCTACTTTAGGCTGAGGCTTAGCCTCCTCAACCTGAGAGGGCTCTCTCTAAATGGATTAATGATTTTGATTAAAGATAAGATGGCTAACTCTTATATAACAACTCTGAGAAATATAAATGGTGGAAACATATTTAACTGCTATCCATTGGGCTTATGGAGTCAGCAATACCTCAATATAACAATGAAATCAACCTTACATGGAATTCAGGGCATTCAACATTTAAACATTCAGAACATAAACTCATATAGGACCACACAGTTTGTAAATGTATACAGGAAGTCGGAGCACATTCAGTGAATTCTGAGTGATTATACATCCATAACACTGCAAGAATTAGGAAAAGGACAACATCACATATTCTGAATATAAAAAATCCCTCATGAATCCTGAGAAGTAAAGCCAAAACATGTATTACTGAAACTGAGTCTTACATAAGCCAAATACAAGTTTTTTCATAAAATTTCCAACCCTTATTACATTGCTGTTTCAGCTATATATAGAGCTCTTATTCTAACTAATCGAGATTCCTCCTCAAGCATGAGGGGAATTCGAAAACTACTTCTATTACTGACAACTCTTAAACTCTAACTCTTAAACTCATTGAGCAGGTCCTTTAAGATGGCTTAGCTGTGCCTTCAGATCTTCAATTTGTTTCTTCATAACCTTGTTCCCAGCTCTCAGTTGCATATTAATCATTCTGATATACTTGGCTTCTTTGATTGCTGGTACTGTCCAGGTGTGAAATTGTGTATTGCAATCAACCACTTCTACAGCTGCATTCTCTTCCCATAGAGTTTTAATTCTATAATAGTTTGCTTGTATGACTGCATGTCTTCTAGCAGCTTTCTTTAATTTGGCAATCTCATGCTTAGCTGATTCCAATTGGCTCTTCAGGTCTGCTATATTGTCTTCTTTAGATGTAATGACTGTTTTGCCTGTGTTCTTCCTTTGCTGACGTTGTGTCCCTTCCCCTGTTTCCTCTGTTCTTGGAAGTGCTTCCTGTACTTACTGGAATCTCCTTGTCATAGGCCTTCTAGGTTTAAAAACAAACTCTTCAGCTGGCTCATCAAATTTAAGCCTTTTTGAGGCCTTGGCTTTCTTGGTGCTTTCTTGTTCTGACTGTATCAACTCAATTTGAACTGGTAGAGACTGCTCAAAGTCAATAGCCTGTAATAAGTCATTTAGACTTCCCTTGGACACTGGACTTTCTTCAACTGCTATAGCTTTACCTTTTTCCTTATTCATCTGGCTTCTTTTTCTTATCCTTGAGACTACTTCAGATGTGCTTGTTTCAGGTACAGTCTTTTTACCATGAGATTTTCCCTTAGTTGATTGCTGAGGTTGATCTTGGATGATGAGTGGCTACACTTGTTTTCTTGCTTGTGAATTTGGAACTCTTTTAGCTCTTGCTTCTGTTTGGAGCTCAGCTATTGTAAAATCTCTTGCAGGTAGAGGAGTGAGGCCAGTTTGGCTTTTGAAGCCAGCCATAAATATGAATGAATTCCAATCTCTGTCTACCTTTTGGAGCCCATCTAAAACCAGTAGTTTGATCAAACCATGATGAAACAAAGAGGTTTCACAATCCTCTTTCCTCAGCTGTACCTTATCACACATCTTACTCAAACTACGGAAAAGATAAAAAGGTAAGTCTACGGAGACCTTCCCTGTGAAATGCAAAAGGAGTTTAAAATGGTATGAGTAAACCTTGTTATACCTTCCTTCACAAGTCAGATATTTCTGTATGCAGGTGAGTAAATGAGCATAATATTCTTTGACATAACTCCTGGGCACTGCCTTACTTAAATCTTCATTTACAAATTCATCCTTCAAAAACTCCTTGCAAGGATTCATGTCAAACTTGAAATTTTTAAACCATTGCTCTTGTCCTCGTGGGATCTCTGTTATAGTAGATATCACTTCTGGCGAAACCTGCAATTCTATCATGGCTACTTTTGTATTCAAGCCTGTGAAGTTAAGTGCAAATTCTTTAGTTACCTGTGCGTGTCCTCCTTGTAACTTTTTGCAAAAATTCTAGCACCCGGGCTTTTTGAATGCTTTCTCCACCTTTTTATTTCTCAGCGTTATATCTAAGCCTTTAGGCTCGGTCCTTAGACATTTTCCGGATCTGTGCTCCTTTTTCTCCATTAATTCTTCCAAATCTTTGCAAACAATGACTACCAGCTCCGGTTTGAATTGTGATTCAGCTTCTATTTGAATTCAGCCTCGCTTGATTATCAGCCTCGCTTGATTATCTTTGTATTTGAATTTGAGATCTTGCCATTTAAAATCTCTCAAATTGTAATCTTGCAGATTTGTCATTCATGCAAGATTTACAACCATCATTAATATTTATGCACGATACTCTTTCTTGGAAATGATGATTCATGCGTATCAACAGATCTAGTGGTGGTGATAATGGCAATGAGTGGTGAAATGTGATAAGAGGGGTACATGAGCTGACATGAGAAGACACGGCCTATGACTCACCTAACGGACTTGACATTTCGGGAAAGATTCACTGCGAAATGTACGAATCCATGATTTTGCAGCGCTGTCAGTTTTAAATTTGAATGATGCGCTGCGAAATTGCCTAATCGGGATTGCGCTGCGAAACTGCTAAACTATAAAAGCGCTGCAAAATTGCCTAATAGAGTTTGCGCTGCGAAACTGTCAAGCTATAAAAGCGCTGCGAAAACACTTTAATAGTATGCATGCGCTGCGAAATTACTAAAGACTTGGTAACTGACATAAGATGACACATGGGTATGAAACAGTGGTGGGTGGAGGAGAACCAATGGGGGACTAAGAATAAACTTGACTCATGACCTCTTTAAAACTTCAGACTCTAAGGGAAGAAAAATTAAAACAAAAATAGACTAACACTGACCTTTGTCATCGGGCTAAAATGAAAAGTTACATATATATGGTCTTTTTAGTTCTAAGTGATAACACCACTTAAGTCCAAAAATGTTATCATTAGAAGAGATGTAAAGTTTTCTGAAAATATATCGGCCTACGAGCCTAGTTCGGCGAATGTGCCACTTCTCTCTATCTCTTCTACTTTTGAACATATTTCTTCTTTAGATGATTAAAGCAAAGATGACAATCCTCCCCCACCTTCTCAGGATCCTCCTTTAGCTCCTCGATCCTACAGATCAGCGCCGTACATGTTCTCAGTTCGATAGAGCCTCTTCTTTACTGGCTCAAGCCTTAGTGAATTATGATCTTGACACCTTTGCAGAAGTTTCGTGGCCATCCAGATTGGGACACAACTGTGAATGAAGAATATCGTTCATTATTGGAAAATGATACATGGGATCTTGTTCCTCTACCAAAGGGTCGAAAACTTGTTAGATGCAAATGGGTTTACAGAACCAAGTATGGACCAGATGGGAAAGTTGA
>APFE030097935.1:12097-37416 GCA_000404065.3 Pinus taeda
TTTGGCTTTGAGCAGCAGCATCCATCCACACTTTGGTGTGATAATCAAAGTGCCATTCAGCTATGCAAAGATCCAGTCCAGCATCAACGTAGCAAACACATTGAACTACACATGCACTTCATTAGAAAACTCATTCATGACCAGTTCTTGAAGTGCAATATTGTTCAACAAATAATTAGGTTGCAGACATCTTCACAAAGGCTCTCACAGAGGCGAAGTTCACTAAACTTCGATATATGCTTGGAGTTTAGGAAGTTGTCCCTAAGGGGGGATAGGCTCTAGTGCCTCCCTCCTTCTCCTATTGTGTCATATTTGTAAATCCTTCAATCCTATCCCAAGTTGTTCTTAAGAGGGGATGTTAGGATATTCCGACACATAGGAAATAGTTAAGTATAACTTGGTCAAGTATAGAGTTAGGTAAAGTGTGTTTCTTTACTATGTACTTTTGTAACTTACAATCCGATGGTCACGATATGTAGTGATTTGACGGTTCATTCTCTCCTTGGTATTATCGACACTTGATCTGTGGCTTAGCACCTGATTGGTCCATGATCTCTATTTAAAGAGCATGGAGGGTCATTTGTAGGTTAATTGTTCATGACAGAAGCTTATGTAAAATTTCATTCTTTTATTAATAAATTTCCTAAAGTGGCCACGTTGGCTCAGGCCGTGGACTGTTTCCCTCTTTGAGGGTTTTAACCATGTAAAAAATACTGGTGTATTGATCTGTGATCTATTTGTGAGCGGTGTCCTTTGGTGTTCTGTCTGAGGAACTTACCCTGTAAATTCCTACAACAACAACATGATCAACCTCGTTCATGGTATGGACCTCTCATCTAAGATATCATGGTAGATATCATACTAAAACAACATCTGACTGTGCATATCAACAATAATCTCAAATATTAGAAATACACATATCATAGGAGAAATATCACATTCTCAAAATAGAACACCTCATGTTTATATTTCAAACCATGCCTGGTGGAAACTCTATGTGAGTGAAGCAAGTCACTCAAGAATTCATTATGCACATCATACAAATACAGATGGATGTTCAAAACATAACATCAATGTTTCAATAGTAGGATGCCATGTCAAGTTCAACAACATCTTGAACTTCAAATCAGAGTATCCAAGGATTTTCATTTTCATAACATTTTCCAATAGCTTTGCAATATAGAATTTCTTTTCCAAATTCCAGAAATTGATTCATCATTCCATGATACATTATTTCGGGCTTCATAATCCATCTCCCCTAGATTATATCATCAGAGGCTTATCACTTGTCACAAGTAGATCATCAAGATATCGAATCAAAACCATAATAAATATCAAAGCCATTTCTTGGAACTCATCGTTTTGACTTCATCAGATAACTGTCAAATCTAGACATATCTAGATTGCATGCTCTAAGAATAATGCCAACATAATCATCCTTAGATAACTCAATGTTGTACCATCAACAACAAAGTCAACTCATCAGAGTTTAGAAGATAGATCATGACCATTTATCAAATTCATCATTATCATAGTATTAATACTTTCAATCAAGAGACAGATGTAGCTCATATCAAATCATGAATTCATCATGCCAGCAAGTCATACATTATCAATCCAAACTTTATCAAGCCATTCGATTAAGCATAATATAAGTCATCCTATCACTAGGTGTAGATGCATACATCAAGGATGAGTCATGCAGGTTCCAGTTTTCATGCCAAACCACAACTATCATTATTTCAATTGTTGTGCTAAGAATAAGTAGTCCAAGTTATCATGCCCACATAGTATCGATATCAGGGAAAATCAACAAATCATATCACTAGACATCAGGTCAAGTCTAGATACTATTGAAGAGAGCACATCTCAATCTTCAATTCAAAGTTATTTTCAAGAGTCATGACAAAACACTTTTCATATATATAACAGTAATGACGAATCATGCCAACCTCTTGTAGCACATATATAGTGACATATCTAGCTGTATGTCCTGACACCTACAAACAAAAGTTTAGTTTTCATATTCATGTTATGGAAAATATTCAAAATTTTCCTATTATCAGATCTTGTGATTATTTGCAACATATCTTTGGTCCTGATATCTTTCAGGAGACCATTTGATTTCAAGCAAAATACTTCATTATAAGATCAACAATTTAACACAACAACATCATAAATCAATTAGCAGTGGCATAATATAGATCGTTATCCAAAGTTTATACAACATCAGAAAGCTTTAGATGATGGTCAACAATAGTCAAACCTTTGGTCGGTCTCTTCTGGACAACATGGGAGTGACTTTAGCTGCCTAGACGTTGTCTAGGCCTTAACATGAGTGTGATCAAGGATGAGATCTCCTAGATCTGTGACTACGATCAGAGAAGAAACCCTTATTTTTATATGGGCTTCAGATCTAAGACCCTGCTGCAGATCAATACTGTAAGATGCACTGAAATTACACTTCAGTAGTATAGAATACAAATAGTAATAAGGGTAAGAATCTTGAGAAGCGATGCTCCCTTTGATTGGGGATCTACATCATTCATCTTGTGAAGTAGGAAAGTGTTCCCTTTGCGGATAGAGGCAACCCCTCTAGCCCTAGAGTGGGTCTAGTCATAACAAAGACAAAACAACAATTGATTTCCTTAAATAGTCATCATTGGAGACCTACCTCAAACCAGTGGTTGATGAAGTTCCGTTGCACTACTCCAACTTTTGTTTCTTCTCCTTAATGAGCAATCAACCTGAAACACCACAAGAAAACAACAGAGCACGTAACCGAGAAAAAAAATGACCTATTTACTCATAAAGTCAAGAAATCATGAGCTATCAAGTAAATTACATACAAGACATAAGAAATCATCATTGATTGGATTAATAATAAATCAAGAGCAAAGCTTACAACCAAGTCTTCACGTCACAAGCCTTCTCGGAGGGTCCAGGCAATATGTTTCTTCAAGCATTCACTTTCAAGGATGGGTCTCCCAAATAAACAAAATCTCTCTCTCTCACAAGCTTTAATACAAAGTTAAGGGCTCTCCACAACCTCTTACAAACTATTATAAATCCCACACTTGTCACACTCACATCAAAGATATCTACCAAACTCAAAATCACTAGCAGCATTGTCCAACCAAAAGAACTAGCAGATCATAGCAATGGTGAGTGATTTTATAAGAGAAGGAGTCTCCATGAAATGAGGGAGAGGGAGCTTATCCTCAAAGAAGGTAGCACGAAAGACGGAACTACCATCCCATAGGAGGAAGGGTGACACAAACTGACCCAATAACCTTGTCTAAAGACATCCAGAAGGCCGACCGTTGCAATAAATTCACCCAATCTGGATAGTTTCTAACTGTAAACTAAGTCTCTGCGATGACATCACAAGGAGGCAATGCATGCAGATCAATCGTCACGATAAATAGCTAATAGCCTTGCGTTGGGCCTTGAAATTCGATCGTCGCAGGAAATAGGTGTATGCCTGCAACGGGGTCATGATGAGACCGTTTATGACAGGGGACCGTCACGTATACTAAGGGTTTACTTGCGATGAGGTAGAAACTTCGAGAATGAGGGTCAACTTGAAACATTAGAGAGCATTTACTTAATCTTCTTAAATCAATGGGAAGATATGAACATGTTCATTTGATGCATGACACAGCAGAGGGACTGAGATGAGGACAGTGCCAATTACTGTGTAACAGATGCCCCCTAAAGCATGAAACCCGAGAGAGTGGGAGGGGTGAAATACTTTACGAAACTGTCTAAACTAGAATACTACCTTGAAGATCCTCCAGGCGCAAGTACAACTGATATCTCTGATAGTGAAATATATGTAGTCTAGGCATGGGCATAGCCATCCCAAAGACATATGAAACTTGTTCTGTTGCGTGGATGCAACCACCTAGTTGACAAGACCATGATAATGAGAAAGGTATGGTTACAGCTGTTAGCGCTTGAAATTTCACCTCAGGCTGAAAAAGGTAAACTCCAAGGCAACATCAAACCACTTAGCCTCGTAGCTAGCCCTATGGGGCAGGAGAGGGCTCTCTCTGGTCTATCTCGGCAAAGATCTTCAAAGGGTAGAGATAACCAATAAAGAACACTGATTTTAGGCTAGTAAATTGATAAAAAAGGTTTTTAATAAAATGATGGGGTTTTTTCTGGGCTGCATGGGCAAAGTAACAGCTTGAGCAGAGAAATGTAATCAAGAACACAGATTATCCCCTGAGGCAAGGTAGGCAAGAAATTTAACATCAAATTGAGATTAAATGGAATGGCAAGACTGCTGAGGAGCTGGCAAGGGCATAGAAGATGAATACTTGTCAAACATAAGAAAACATTAAATATGAACAAACTTATAGGCAGAGCATAAAATATTATGAATTCTACCTAAACACTTCATTTGTTCAATTGGAAATGACCATGAAGCGAAATGAAAACATAACAGGTTACATATGAAAAAAAGGAAAACTTATGCTAAATTGTCATACCACAGGAATCTCAGGGGTCAGAGCCGTATTTTTTATTAAATCTCTGTCAAAGACTGCACAATAAAAGCTCTCTGTTCTCCACCAGCTCTCAGAATTCTCTCTCTCTCTCTCTACTCTACTCACCTTTACAAATGATTTTTAATACATTAAATAAGACTGTTGTAGGAGAAAACAGAACAACCCAAAAACCTGGACGCTGTTTCACCTGAAGTTACATAAATAGAACAAAGAACAACTTTCTCCTAGAAATTCTCTAACCAAAAATACTAAAAATTGGAGCGCAAACCCCATTGTGTGACTAACTGAGGTCATAGATAAGAATACGAATCCTATTCTTCTGGTAACAGATGTCTTTGTGTATTTTTGGCTGAAGTGAAGGGCCAGGTGTCAAGGATGTGTGCCAAATTCTTCTCTGCTCCGATTAGTGGATCTACTCGTGATGGTGATATGCTGGAAATTATGTATCTTAGTTTGCTAGTGTAGAAATTCATTGCAGATATATTTCTTTTCTGAACAGTAAGCATCACTGTCTTCATCTGGTTCTTGCGTGTGATAAGCATAAAATTTTTTCCAAGCCCTCTTCCTTGCACACATTTCTGTAACTAAAGTTTATAAACATAGACTACAAGAATTTCTTCCTCAACAATGAATCGATAATGCACAAAAGCAACCGCAGGGTCTCCATCACCTGTCCACTGACACTCATGCACCTCTTCCTTATTATTTATATTGCAAAGATGTTCATTGTCGGCACTTTGAAATACTCCGCACAAAAATATATCGCGCTTCAGGAGCAACCATTTTTCTGCGTTTTATCCTCTCTTCCGCGGCCCATTCGGGTACATATGCACTCTGCATATTCTCCTTCAAAAACATTTGGATGTAACATTTTAGTGAGGAGGACAAATGTTCTCCTAATCCTGATCCTAGACGAACTAATAGGCCATTTCGGTCATATGTATGAAAAGTTGGGAAGTCGACGAGATGATCATCTTTCATATCTATACAACTGCATTACAATCAAAATTGTAAGAGATTTGCTGTAGGTGAACTCCCGATGGGTCACGTGCAGGTTTGGACGGGTCGCGCACGCCCAACAGGTCGCGCCCATGTTGTTTTCCAACTATTGGGACCCCCTTGACAGGTCGTACCCACCCAACAGGTCGCGCACAGTCAAACAAAGAAGCTCCAGGCTTCGACCCTGTATATGGATAAAGCAATATCCTTCTAGAGAGCCACATCTGCAAACTTGGGAAGCTGCTCAAAACATAGGTGAAGATAAAGACCAGCATGGCATAAATTAGTAAAGGTAGCCACAAACACTTCCTTGTCTTTTCCAGCAGTTGTCGGCCTATGATCCAAACCAAAAGAAAGATGAGGTAGCCAAATGCTATGTAATTAGGATTGACCACGTATACTACGACAAGTATGGTCAAACATGCAATGTAGGTCCCACAGGAGCGATATGTTGCTTGAAACATTTGGCCTATGGTTAAAAGATATTTTTAATCCAGTTCACTTGCTGAGTGTGGTGTGGACCACTATCTGTCAAATTCTGGGATAAACATATTGTCCACAGTACAGATTTGTTGAACCCATCTTTCATGAAGCCAAAACCAAATGGTGATTGCGGGCTACACTTCAGAATTGCAGAAAATGAATGGAGTGCTTCTATGCCATGATCTTGAACTGCAGAAAAGCGTGATAATACTGCAATGCTTAGAAAATCCCAAAGACTTGCATGATTTGATACACCACAGTGAAGGAGAATTGACCTTATTGAATCCTCTTTGCTGTCCAGAACCTCCGAAAATAGATCTAGCTGGAGTAGGTACAGAAATGAAAGATGTAATTCACAAAGGAGAACTAGAAGCTTCCATGTTTGTCTGCCCACTGTTGACCTCATCAAATATATCAAGAAAAACACCATATAAAAGGCACAGAGTAGCCCAGGTTTCACTCCCAAAAGGAATACAAGCAACAAAGAAATTGAACGTGAGCTCTTGTGGAAACACCATGCAACTACAGCAAAAATCAAAACCTTTTTTCTTTCTGTTGCCCTTCCATCAATGTACTATATATAACGGCATGAGGTCTTAGGCCCTACTTTGGAATCTCATAGAAAATCTCTTGAGCTTCATCTATCAGGAACAATCCCAACAAAACTCATCTCAGCATCATCTTTTACAGCAAAAACTGCAGCATTGTTTTAGTGATCAATATTGAAATTCTGTTTTACAATTTCTGTCTCTGATTGCTGATGATATTCTGAATTGTGCTTGTGCAGGGATAGGAGCTTGAAGTCACTGCCATTTGAAGAGCTGGAGAATAGATTACATATTCTAAAACAACACATTTAATGATTTCTTCTTCAAAACAGGGTTTTGAAGAAGAATCAATCTCACATTTGACACACAAGACGGAGTCTAACAGCAGCCACCCATGAAGACTCAAATATGGTTGCAGCCATCCATCAAAGAGTCATGTATGTAATCACGAACCAATCCATGCAACCTGAACATATGTAATCTTAGTTTTGGGTCTTGAAACCTAATCGATCATAGTACAAATTCTAGCATGCGAACAGATGTGCTGAGGTCGAGCATGATAGAAAATCGCTTGATTATCGGTTGATGATGAGAACTGTTAACAAGCCTAAGAGAAACCACCAATAATGCCAATGGCTCTCAAGATACTGTCCAGTACAATCCACTAAGTGTGAAAAATGAGCTGAAGTCGAACACTCATGGAATCACCCAATCGAAGACCAATGATGAATCGTCAGGCACGTAGAACTTGCCATTGAGGCATGCAAGCTCCAAGGTACCAAAGGGGATCTCTAGACCAATCTCCTGGATAATGAGTTGGCATCGACAAGAGATGACCCATCGTAGAAGGGCCATAATGTTTCCCTCATCAATGACACAAGATAAGGAACAAGTGGTAGATGGTAAAACATAGTACCAGAGGAGGAGGTAAGGGTGTGAACTGCAGAAGGATTATACTCTTGAACATATCGGCGACACAACTCTAGAATGTGGAAGCTTTTTGGTACCAAGGGATTGGAGGCTTGGTGGAGACAACATGGATCAGATGGAATGAAGCAAAATGGCAACCCAAAACCCTGGAAGGCCAAATGACGATGTGTGGATACCCGAACCCGACAAGAAGCGAAAATGTTGATGTTCAAGAGTGACTAGCTGCTGCAGGTGACCAATGATGATCCAAATTTTCCCCCACCATTGCTGGTGAGTACCCCAATTATTTTTGAAAACAAGCTTGAAGGGGATAGCATATGCTTGTAATATAAGTTCGACCTTTGGATGAATCCAACCTAGTGATAGTTTAATGAGCCCTAGGGAGGAGAAGCTCAAGTCTCACAATGGCGACAAGTCCAATGTCATTAGGGTTTAACAAGTCCGACATAGGGAAAAATCAGAGTCTTTTTCATGTTTAGAGAGTTTGAAAAAGACACGGAAAAGAAAAATCCAAGGGGGTCCTTTTTCGTGAATTTGTGTCCCTCGAGCCTGAAAAAGTATAAAATAATACTCGAGAGAACCGCTTGACCATTACAATCAAGGAGTAATTTTCGTAATTAGTGGCCTCGATCCAAAAAAGTAGAAAAACGATTGAAGACACGTCATTTCGTAACCAGTATCGAACCCAAAATGACAAAATCCCGGCAATATTTTCATGTTTATACGGTCAGAAAAGAGCTCAAAGTAGACTGCCTTTTATTCTGTTTAACGAGTAAAAGGGGAAAACTTGACAATATTTTCGTCTTTTGAGTTGGAAAAGAGCTTAAAGAGGACTTTTGAAAAATATGGACCAAGTGTATACGAATCATGACATGTACTCGCCATCCCTGTTTCTGCACAAAAACACCTCATCATAAGATCCATTCGATACAAACACTTTATATATAAGGAAATTAGGTTAAAAAACTCAAAACCCTAAACAAAACTCAAAATAAATGGGGAAACCATAAACCCTATAGTGCAAAATTTTAATTTTTTGGAAAAAACAATATAAAAAGGGGGTATGGTAATTCAATTTTTACATTTACCTTTTGAGTTTTTTACCTTTGGTGATTTTGTGGGCAAACCTGAGTGAAGTTTCGAGGTTGATTCCAGCACCAAAAATCAACCATCTCGCTCGAGACTCCTACCAAGTAAGTAATCCCTCTTTTGCACTGCATTTTAATGATTTTTGCATTCAATTTCATGTTGGATAGGTGGTTTTCGATGGATTTTTAGTTCCAAATCCGCCTCTTGGTTGCCGCAAAAGATCTGCTCAGGTTAGCGACGATTGAGCATGTTAACATATGCCACCATCAGTATCGTCTCTAGAGATAGATTTACTCTCGCAACAATCGTGGAAAAAATGAATGTTCGACCTCGAGCCATCGCTATTATCTGAAAAACAGCTGCGACAACACCGTAAAGTTTAAAATTTTTATAATTTGTGTATTTAAGCTTATGAAAAAGGCTTTAATTATTTTTTCCTTCAACGTAGGGAAAAATGGCATTCGTGTGGCAGGAAAGAACCCATGATATCAATGAAGAACAAGCATTTAATGATCCCAGGTGCAGAAGAGCCTTACTTGAGTGTGGATTGCTGAAACTTTTCCTCACTCCATATCTTTGAGCACAGCCTGACTTGCTAGAGCTGCTGATCCGCTCATGGAATCCAACAGACGGAAAGTTTGTCATCCGCAGCAAAGATATTGAATTTGATCTAATGGACATATATTTTTTTACTAGTTTGTCTCGTTGCAGTGAGAGACTAATATTAGAGGGTCAACGGGTCATTGGTGAGACCCTAGATATGTTGATAGCACGGGTGTGCCCAAGGGCACGCAAATCAGTCACAAGCGGGAAACAAAAGATCCCGACAGTGGAGGATTTGACTCTTCACTCAGTATTGTTCATGGTTATGAGAGCAATGGGCTCTCAAGCACAATATGAGGCAAAAAAGACTCATCTTCAGTTGGGTCTTGATTGCCTTAACCCAACCATGTATAATTGGGCCAAAGCAGTGGCTGTTAAAATGAAGAGGCATCTTACTAAGTGCCAACGAGGGGAGACGAAATAGTTCGGATACGGATCCATTCTGATCCCAGTCATGCTGGAGCAGGTGCCGTCTCTTCAGCTGCAGGATATGGACCTATATAGGCCTAGGCCACGGAGACCCGCATCACCTGTTGGGCACATGTTATGCTGCGAGGGGGCAGCGGTCGACTGGTATCATGGGGAGTGCTGTTTGGAGAGTGGATAAACTGTCAGAAGGTCATCGTCAAGGATTGGCCATATGCAGGCACAAACTTCCACAAAGACCTTGACATGCTGCTTCTAGCTAGCGAGCAGTGGGATAAGGGAGGCAAAACACTTGATCAAACACCACACTATTTATGTGTTTTGTTTTTCATGATGTTTTTTAGATTTTTAAATTTTGTCATGCATGTATTAATGACGTTTCTTATGTTACTTGCATATGTGGGACTGGAGATGCCTATAGGACTAGCTCCTGAGGCACGGAGGGATCTGTAGGGAAATAGAGAGTTGGCCCTGGTGGCAATGCAGAGTAGGAGATAGCCCGTAACCTTGAGGACTTGACTAACAGGATCCTAGACTATAAGGGGATCCAGGAGGTCCTCGTAGAATATCAGAGACATACAGTCGGAGTGACACCTAGGGTGCATAGGCTCTTGAGATGAGTTGCGCAGGCAGTGGTCTGCTATAGAGAGTAGAACCCACCACTGTAGACACCTAGGGTTTACTTTCTGCTGAGTTTTAAGAGACATGTGTCTCGGATGTATGATGGACACAGACTCTGTTTTTTGACATATACACTTATTTTTGAGCGCCTCAGTGCGCCACATGATATACATATTTATACATTCTATCTATGGTTTATTATTGTGTCTAAATGCATCTATACAATGTTTGATTACATGTTGCATAAATGTCTGTCTAATACATGATTTGCTAATGCATCAGTTAATGTGTTTAATCTTCTTGGAATGTGTTGATATGTGATAAAATCAAAATTTCTTTCCAATAATTTAACATGTAAATAAAACCTTAAAATCCGATGATCACTAATAGAATAACGCCCGTTAAGTTGGTCGACAACAAGTTGAGAATCTAGATTCACAACCAATGCATGAATATCGAGGTTAACAACCTCGGTCAGTAATTCAATGATAACGCTATATTCAACGACATTATTTGTGGTGCAACCTAGACAAACACCTTACAGGTCTACTAACTCACCGTGAGGATTGTAGATCACCCATGCCACAGAGGAAAGCTTCCGGGTACTACGGAAGGCACCATTAGTGAAACCAATGTAAGGTGTACCAGACATCTGTAGAAGAAGTGAAAAGACACAATAAGTGGCAATTATGTCTACACACCAAGCCATACATTCAAAAACACACTAAAAACACACACGCTGAAAACACACGTATGTACAAATCAGATGCATGAAATTCATGCATAATATTTCTTCAGATAAAGCCCATTTCGGGGCTTATCTAAAGGATTCCATTCATAATAGATCTGCTCATAGGCCCCTTTTTGCAAAACACGTTTCACAATGTAAGGCCCATGCCACATATGCTCGAATTTTCCTGCGCCCAGCTTATCATTTGCTTGATCATAGAGCAGGACTAGGTCTCCTTCAACGAAAGAATGAGGATTGACAGCTTGGTCGAAGTGAGTTTTCACTCTCTTCTTCTACGCTTCAATGACTAGAGAGGCTAGTCGACAAGTCTCGTCTAACCGCTCTAGGTAAAGAAGACGTTCTTCTACCGGAGTAGTGTTTTGGAGCAATTTGACAACTAGTTTAAGAGAAGGTATCTCACATTGAATCGAAAGGGTAGACTCTAGATTGTAAACCAATTGGAACGAGGTGAATCCGGTGGCATCCTTCACTGAAGTTTGGTAGGCCCATAAGGTAGAAAACAACATCAAATGCCAATTGGACTTGTGCATGCCAATGGTGTGTTGAAGCATCGTGACCAAAACTTTGTTGACAACTTCTACTTGGCCATTGGCTTGAGGATAATACAGCGTCGAACTATCATGCCGCAGCCTAGCTGGGTTGTTAACTCAGTCATCATATGATTATGGAAATGAGAACTATGATCAGCAACGATAGCATGAGGGACTCCAAATCGCGAAATTACATGATTGAATAAAAATTGAGCCATTGTCTTACTGTCATTAGATAGTGTAGTTATCGCCTCGGCCTATTTCGTAAAATAATCAATGGAAACGATGATATACCCATGTCCCTCGATAATCAATGCCCCATTTGGAAAGAGGGCCGACGATAACGACAGGGTGTAAAGGAGTAGGAGACGCACACATCTTCCATTGGTAGATTTGGCACACATGAGAAGAGCAGATGGCGAGAATGCAATCTTTAAAAATAGATGGCCAAAAATAGCCAGCGCGGAGGATCTTTTGAGCAGTGGCATACTTAGAGATATGACCATCATAGGTGCCAGAGTGGCAGTCATTCAAAACTCATTCAGCTTCCTCGAACGTTTGATAACGGCGGAGAACATAGTCAACGTCGAGACAGTACATGGTGTCCCCAGTAATGCGATAAGGTTGAGAATGATGGCGAATACGTCACCGAACATCCTTGGACAAATCAGGATGAAAGGAGGACGTCTAAAGGTAGACAATAATATCCCCATACCAAGGATCGAGGGTGCTAATCAAGAACAGAGACTCGTCCAGAATATGGTCCTCTAATCGAGAGGGTGCAGTAGCAGATGGTAGCGAGTAGAGAAGCTCAGCAAAAATGAGGGATTTCTTAGACTTGGCCGTAGTGAACTCCAAATCAAACTCTTAAAGGATAATAATCCACTTTGAGTATTTCCCCCCAGTAAATGACATGACAAGATGTATGTCATTGGGTTGCAGTCAGAAATTACCGTCGTGGTGCACAATAATATATAGTGGCAGAAACATTGGATGGCATGAATGACTACTAATGCCAACTTCTCGACATAGGCATATTGAGTTTCTGTGTCAAGTAGATTGTGACTGAGATAATAGACAACATGCTCAGTACCATCATCATCGTCTTGGACCAAACCATGCCGATGGTGCTATCGGCGGCTGCTAAATAAAGAGTATAGTCACGGTGATAATCAGGCGGACATAACAATAGAGCAGAAACAAGGAGCGCCTTGAGCTACTCGAATGACTCTTGTGTAATGAAATCCCAGACAAAAGGGGTATCCCGCTTTAATAACCACGTATAGCCTTTGGCAACCTCAACATAGTTTTGAATAAAACAACATAAAAAATTTGCTTTACCTTGCAGACTCTGCAATTGCTACAAAGAAGCAAGGGGAGGAAGATTCAAAATGGCTTCAAATTTAAGGGGATCCATTTGGATGCCCTCTTTGGAGACAAAAAACCCAAGAAGTCTGCCAGATTCAATGCATAAGACACATTTATGTGGATTAAGATGGATATGATAGTGTCGAAAATGAAGAAAATTTTCGCAGAGGTGATTTGGGTGGTCTTGTTGATTTGCTGAATGAGCCGGAAGGTCATCCAGGTAAGGCTGCACAATGTGTTGAATATTTTGAAACGCATAAGGCATTGCGTGTTGAAAGGTAGCACTTACATTTTTAAGACCGAAAGGGAGTTTTTTGTAGGCGAAGGTACCCCACAGGCAGATAAAAGCGGTCTTTTGTTGATCCGCAGGTGATATGTTGATATAGTTATAACCAAAAAAACCATCCATGAATGAATAAATCTCACTCCCAGCACACTCATCAATGAGCTAGTCAATGAAAATTGTAGGGTAGTTATGTTTGGTATAGGAATGATTAATGTCGTGATAATCAACACATACCCTAATATTGCCCTGTTTCTTGGTCACAGGGACAATATCAGAAACCCAATCTGTGAGCGGGATAGGGTAAATAAACCCAACTTTAAGAAGTTTCTCAACTACCACTTTAATAGCTGCAACCTTTTGGGGGTGCACGGGGTGTAGACATTGTCAAACAGGTTTAGCACCCAGATATGTAGGTATTTCATGCACCACGATGATAGGATCAATGCCAGGCATCTCCTCGTACGACCAAGCAAAAACGTCACGAAATTCTCAAAAACGATTGGTATAAAGTTGAATCTCCTCTGGAGTACGGGTTACTCCAATATGAATAAGCTCTACAACCCCTAGTTTAACAGAGATGTCGATAGGTTGAGTTTGCGTAATATTCCCCATATTGCCTTTAGAGAAAACTTGATGGATTTGTATAAGTGTCTGAAGGGGTTGGGAGGGGACACAGGAAGCAAAATGCTCAAGAAAAGTAATTATACCCTCGTGGCTATGGAGGAACGAGGAACGATGGTGATGATCAAACCAAGGAGGTTCCTCGAAAGACATAGTCTCAATAATCGCTTCATTAGAAGGAAAGATTTCCTGTAAGAGATCTGAAGAAGCGCTATCTCCGAGCCAAGAGGATTGTATATGCTAGTTGAGAGCCCTGCTCGAAGGAGCAGGCTCAGAAGATGAAGCCAATTTAGAAACAATTTCGACATAGATGAGCTTGGCAGGACTCAACGGCATGACATCGCCCCAAGATTCTACCTGATCAATAGGAGGAAGAACCCAAGGATCAGAATGAAAAGAAATCATATTTATGGGAGCGATGTTGGGAGGTGGGAGTGAAACAACAACCATAAGGGCAGGATCTTTAAAAAGTCCAGCACCCACTCTCTCATACGGAACAGAGGTATGCTCCACGAAAGGCATGTTGCCATCGGAAGAAGAAGAAGCGAAGAAGGACAACTGGTCTACAGTGAAAATTTTCCCTTGATGGGGAAAATGAAAGACACGAAATAGAGATAAATCCACGACTCGTATGGCATATGTCCAACTTCTTCCTAAGAGGAGGTTGTAAGTTAAATTCGCATTGACAACTTGGACCTCAACTTCGACCGTCTTCCCTTCCATGGTAATAGGCAGATGTGAGAGTATACCATAAGAACGAGAATCTCTCCCATCGAAGGCTTCCAAGGTATTAGGAGATTGGCTCAGGGTCGGAGAACCGATAACCTTCCAACAAGCAACAGACATGACGCAAGTAGAAGTGCCTTCATCAATAATAGTGCGACGAGCAGTCTTATAATTGATGATGACTTGAATAAGGAAGGTGATTTGGTGAGGTAGTCTTGGTACATGGTTATCCAGATCAAAAGTGATCAAATTTGGGTCGGCTAGGTCGATGTCACCGATGGCCGATAGCAACGACTTCCTCTTGGAGGGACAACTCTGGAGGACCTCTAATGTGGACATAGCTGAAGGAGCTTGGGCTAAGTCCTCAATGATGATATAGTGCTGTGCAGCACAAGCATTAGGGTTGTAGGAAGACTTCCGGAGCACTCCTTTAGGAGGTCGAAAGACTGACTTAGTACTAGGTCGCTCGATATGGAGCGGACCAGTGCTGGACACATCCGACAATTCCAACATCGCCAAAAAGGGAAATTGAGGGTTGAAGGACATCTAAGGCCACGGGTAAGAAATAGCACTAGAGTTCCATTCAGTTCCCAGTTTCCCCCATTTATTTTACCTAGATGGATTTGGCCCATAAGGGTTTTGTCCGTAGGGATTTTACCCATAGGGGTTATAACTGTAATTAGATGGTTGACCCTAGATTTGACCCCTAATAGTCCACTGATTACCAACCTAACCCACAGGAGCAACGTATCGTTGCTGAAAATTTTGATAAGGGCTAACCTGTGGCTGTTGATAATTTTGGTATGGGGCAATTTGAGTTTTCCCTTGGGGTTGCTGGAAACCATAAGGCGACTCGGCTCCAAACTGAGCCTGGGGACCAGGCTGCATTTGATAAGCAGGTTGGGTTTGGAACCCAACTTGCATTTGAAGACCGGATTGGGCCTGGAGCCCATACTGGGTCTGAAAACTGGGTGGAGCTTGAGAAGCAACGAGCATTTGAGTGCCCAGTTGAGTAGGCTTAGACAGATTTCCTTGGGAAAACTGAGGCTGAGCCATCTGGCTAGAAGGTTGACCTGGTTGAGATTGAGTTTGACCTTGCACAACTGAAGGCTATCTTGACTGACCAGATGGTTGAGTAAGCTGAACAATTGGTTGGCCTTGTTGGATTTGAGGCTGACCAACTTGTCCAGAAGGTTGACTAGGTTGGATAGTGGGTTGGCCTTGTTGGATGTGAGGTTGACCTACTTGTATAGAGAGGCAACCTTGCTGGACACCAAGTTGGCCTTGTTGGATGTAACGTTGTCTTGGGTTGCTAGAAGGTTGCTCGAAGTATGTGAAGGAGGAGCCACTAAAGGCCGAAGGTTGTCCCTGGAAGGGTTGTCCTTGTGGGCCGACAAGTTGCCCTGGATACGGTTGGCCATAATAAAACTATCCATGAGACGGTTTCCCGTAAGACGACTGACCTTGATAGGGTGGACCTTGAAAATTTGAAGGTTGTGCTTGGCCACCATGATAACTGGTGGTGTCCCAAGCAACAAATAATGTAATCGAAACCTAAACTGTAGGTTGAGATGGCATGAGTCCGAGGTGATAAATATGGGCTCCTTGAGAATCATAATAATGAAACAGATTTTGTGGATCCAGATTCTGGAGATCTTGGAAATAATGATCATATGCCCCCCTTGCTAGAATGGAACCAAAAGAAGGTGGGGCTCTATGGGTGGGATGAACAAATTTGGATGTCGGTGCTGACAAACCACTACTTGGAGGACTAGCTAAAGGTCCGACAAATGTGGTCATGATTGAAGAGGCAGTGACGCCACTGAAAACAGGGCTAGAAGAAGCCACACAAATAGTTGGAATAGTCAGAACAGATGTGACAGTCACATTGTGAATCTGGGGTGTGAAAGGCTCTGAGGTCGGAGTGATGACACGAGACCACATGGAACTTGTAAGGGGAGATCTAGAACCCATGATATCAACCAAAGCATGATAGCGTAAATGCAATGTGACACCAATAGGGGTGACACAGAAGGGTGAAGTTTCCGTAGGTATAGGGATTTCACCACTCGCCATAAAGGTTTCTTCACCCATGACGGGGTTCGTCTCATCCATGTCAGTGGAAGACATTGGGACTGAAACACCAGACAGAGTGATGGGAAAGTCTTCTTCAGAAGGCTCCCAAATGGGGTTTCAATGAATATCGTAAAACTCGTCTTCCGGAGTGCGAGAGTTAAGCAGTTGGATACTTGGAATAACAGGAAGAGTATCACTAATAACCGGTACCTCAGAAGCAACAGAAGATGAAGAGCCTTGGTCACTTGGAAGAGGAGACGGGATTAGTGATTCTGCCAGGATGATGTAACTCAAAAATCCCTAGGGAAAACTAAACGAGTAAGGAAAACCACCTTACACAAACTAAAATGCAATCAAGATATAACAAGGCAAATGTGAACGTGGCCGAATAAATTTTAAGACACATGAATAGAACTTGAACTTTTAATCTTTAGAGAGTCGAGAAAAGGATGAAAAGATGACTCTAGTTGCCTTCGAATATTTAATGAGCCTGAAAGGACAAGTGCTCAGATGGACCTTTTCTTTTAAGGAGTCCGAAAAGGAATGAAAGTGACTACTTTGGAGAACTAGGCAAAAGGTTTACCAAACAACCTATAAAACTGCATATACACCTTGGCGATCATATGAAAACCAAGGACTTTCTGTATGATAGTCAATCTTCCCCAATGTTGTCTTCGGTGCGTTATGGTTTGCAAGGCGGCAAACACGGCTTCCTAAGGATATAGGATGATAACCTAGTGGGGTCTCCCAACATATACTCGATGGTACTAGGAGCGCAAGTCCGTACTAGCAAGTATTGAGTCACAAAAGGAGGAATCACCCAACCTTAAGTGGAAGAAATAGTGACTAGGTTTAACGACGTCGGAGCACGTCTCTAGCCTAGACCTCTAAATAATGTGCGTTATGTTCCAATGCATTGTTAATTTCATTCAATTCATTTTAGAGTTGATCTTGAATTATGTTTCAATTTCCAGGCCTTACCATATGTATATCAAAAACCTTAGGACGCAACTAGAATGAGTAAAGCATCTTTCATTTCGCTGAACACCTACTTACAGAAAAGTAGAGAGATCATTCCCAAACCAAGACAAAACCAAGCCAAGCAAATGCAAGCGCTAAGAAACAAAATGCATAAACATATCAATCTTACAGTGCATCGATACTACTAATGATAGATTTAAAGTTTGCTTTCCAATTTCTCAAACATGAAAACTTGAAATGCAAATGTACTTTCACTTTCGTATATTAAATGAATGCAATATTTTGATTTTGATAGTTTTGAATTTAAAGAGACAAACAAGCAAGTGTGAACTGATTGATCCAAACAATTGTAATCTATGTCTGGTAGTGAAAATAATCGAATCAAGATCAAAAATTGGTTCAATAATTGACACTAAGCATCAACTAGCAAGAAACAAGCAATGAAAAATCCTTAAGCATATTAACAAGATGGTTGTGGATGAACCTTGGATAGACAAGCAACCAGGCCAGATAATTCAAAAACTTGAAAGAGCTAGGTCACAAGGCCAAAAAATACAAGATTCACTCAATGAAACCAAAGATACAATACCTTAACCAAAAGCAATTAATAAAAACTAATGGGAAAGAGAAAGACAACAGGGGATAAACAAGACTGGTGGATTCAGGAGGTAGAGTTGAAAAAACAACTCTACAGGAATCATCACGGGCGTAAAGCTAGCAACTAGTGACGATCAGCTAGTAGTCGCAGCAGCAGAGTGACATCATCGTAAGAGTACACGTCTCTTCTGCGACTCGCCGATTTTAGGAATCATCGCGACTATACGATAGGATTCAGCGATGCATAGGATTATAAAACAAAGGCAGGGTGATGTCGGCGTGATTTTTAAGCTTTTTCTAGTGATGAACTTAAAAACAATAGAAAATGAATAAAAACTCCCAAACAAAAACCAGACTATTCTTCCAGACAGTAAAGGGATTTCCCATATTGACCCAGGTAACCCAAAATACTAATGGTTTAACCCCAAAATTCAAGAGACACTAAATCAAAACCAAACAAAAGCAATCAAGAGAAAAATCATACAAAGGACTCCCCAGTGGAGTCACCAACTTGTGAAGTAGGAAAATGTTCCCTCTACGGATAGAGGCAACCCCTCTAGCCCTAGGTTGGGTCTAGTCACAGGAAAGACAAAGCAACAATTGATTTCCTTAAATAGTCATCATTGGAGGCCTACCTCAAACTAGCGGTTGATGAAGTTCCGTTGCACTGCTCCAGCTTCCGTTTCTTCTCCTCAATGAGAAATCAACCTAAAACACCACAAGAAAATAATAGAGCACGTAACCGAGAACAACAATGATCTCTTTACTCATAAAGTCAAGAAATCATGAGCTATCAAGTAAATTACATACAAGACATAGGAAATCATCATTGATTGTATTAATAATAAATCAAGAGAAAAGCTTACAACCAAGTCTTGACGTCGCAAACCTTCTTGGAGGGTCCAACCAATATGTTTGTTCAAGCATTTACTCTCAAAGATGCATCTCCCAACTAAAAAAAATCTCCCTCTCACTCACAAGCTTTAATACAAAGTTAAGGGCACGTCATAACCTCTTACAAACTATTAGCAATCCCACACTTGTCACACTCACACCAAAGCTATCTACGAAACTCAAAAGCACTAGCAGCACTGTCCAACCAAAAGAACTAGCAGATCATAGCAATGGTGAGTGATTTTATAGGAGAAGGAGTCTCCATGAAATGAGGGAGAGGGAGCTTATCCTCAAAGAAGGTAGCACAAAAGACAGAACTCCCATCCTAGAGGAGGAAGGGCAACCCAAACTGACCCAACAACCATGTCTAGAGACATCCAGAAGGCCGACAGTTGGAACAAATTCACCCAATCTGGATTGTCGCTAGCTGTAAACTAAGTCTCTGCGATGACATTGCAAGGAGGCACTGCATGTAGATCAATCATCACGATAAATAGCTAATAGCCTCATTCCGGGCCTTGAAATTTGACTGTCGCAGGAAACATGTGTACACCTGCGATGGGGTCGCGATGAGACCATTTATGACAGGGGACCGTCGCATATACTAAGGGTTTACTCACAACGAGGCAAAAAATTAGGGAACGAGGGTCAACTTGCAACATCAGAGGGCATTTGCTTAATATTCTTACATTAGTGGGAAGATATGAACATGTTCATTTGATGCATGAAACAACAGAGGGATTGAGATGAGGACAGTGACAAATTACTATGTAACACATCTTCATTCATGTAAGTAGATTGTCATGACTTGAGTCATGCAACAATAGATCTGTTAGATCATAAACATATGGCTATCAACATCATGACATCAATATTTCATCAAAGGTTTAGATTCAAAGTAGCAGATAGATGTAACATCACATCTGAAATATTATGAACACAATAACATTTTCTGTCAAGTCACTCCATCAACTTACTGCATCTGGTTTAACCAAATGCCATCAAGACAAGACCACAGGTAGTAAGAGATCTAGAATATCATCTTACACTTATACCTCTCACATCAAATTTACCATACTCTTCATGAAAAATGAGATCAAATTTTATTAAAACAATAAGAGTGTCAATCACTCCTTCCATATGCTTTCATCATGATTATTACAAGAATTACTAGCAGATTCATGTCTAGGAGTCAATGAAATATCCTTCTATATGAATTCCATCATGCCAAGTATCATTTTCTAGAGCCAAGGTGTTGGCTTTCTTGATAGGATCAAGAGATCCAACAAATATATCAAAGATATTAGCCAAACATCAAGTATATAAATGTATAAACATTAGATAGCCTCATAGAATTCAATAAGATCAAAGTGTTCAATACCAGGTGCACCTTTTCATCTTCGGAAACATAGATCCAAGTCACTTTCATATGCATCTAAGAGCCAATAGAGAAAGAGGCATTCACATCCAACCTTAGGGCTTACCGAGCCAATAGCTGAAACACAACATACTATGCATACCTTATAGTATTCAAATACATGAGAATTTTCTCATTAAACATAGGCTGCTTGAAGTAATTTGTCATATTTTCATCAAGTACCTCTTTACCTCTTTCCAGAGGTGCATATCAAAAGGATCCTCAAGAATGATCTACTCATCACTTCTCATCATGGAGGTTAGAAACATCAACATACTCAAATACATATGTAACAATAAACATAATCATTAGATATATAAGTAAGAAGCATCATAAGTCAAGAAATAATTGCCTTAAAAGAGAGGTTATCCTCTCCTTCTTGACCTAATATTGAAGAGACATCAATGTCCATGGTCCATATACCAATGTTGTCTTGAAGTATCCAACTAGGTCTGCTAAGGATTATCCCATCTAGGACTTCATCAAATATTCCATGAGTGTTTGAGCATCTTCACATAGATCATACTAGAGTTTCATACATAAAATCTCAATACTTTTCCATCAAACCCTAATCATCAAGATGCCTAGGGTTTTCTTCAAACCTTACTATTCTTTTAGGTCTCCACAATCCTCTTCTTGATTCCATCAATGGTGTCACTCTTGGGGTGATCTCCATGGATTTTCTTCAGCCTAGCTCTTATATCATGTTAATTTTCTTAGGGAAACATTGTTCTTTACTATGATAGTTGCATTTATTCATAAATACATGAGTTCAACCCATGTCATCATTACATTATTTAGATCTCACCATTATATATCAGCATATGCAATTACATATAAAGAAACAACATTACCATAATCAACAATGCATTGAAACATAAAAGGAATAATAGAAGAAAGGATGCACACATATAGAGACACCAGGATTGGTCTAGGACTAGGGAAAAACCCACTTTGGGGAAAACCCTTGCAAATATTCTTCTTATTCATAGATCGTCATAAAAAGTTACAACAGTGAGTACAATGAGCCCAATACATAATATCAACAACAAGTAACAATAAACCAGATCTACAGATGTACAAATCTGTTATAACAACAGCAAAACTAAGATATACCGATCTGCAATAGAGAAACCAAGATCCATAGATCACTGATGTCAAGATGCCAAAACGCCAGATCTAAACTGGGTCGTTCTCATCACTACGTTCTGTGAGCAACTAAAAATTTCAAATTTGCACTCACAAAGACAATATCCAAGCGACTATAACAACAAAGTCGCTCCCAGGAGGTCTCTGTGCCTATGACCAGTGTTGTGAATATCTCGATAACATCCCGATTTTATCTCGAAATCATGATTTTTTGGCCTAATCAATGTTTTTCGATTTTTACTAATATTTTGATGGTATCTTGATTTTGCCAATATTTGCTGATTTTTATCGATATTTTCTTGATTTTTACGATTTTTTGGTTTTCCATACCCTTGTTGATTTTATCCCAATGTCGATGTTTGCAAGATTTCCTGTGACTATGGCCTTGAGCATAAAAGAATCAATGTCACTCTCTTGCTGGGTTGTCCAAGCGACTGACAAGTCAAATTCAAACCCTTGCAATGCTATCCAAGCAACTATAATGGTAGAGTCGTTGCCTCGGCTACCTGAATCAAATGACTGGAAATTAGAACCTTATGATTTGCCTCTGAACCCAAATTCACTCCCTTTTAACTACCTATGAGTGACTAGGGTGTCAAAGTCGCTCTCTTACCCACTATTTGCCTGCAAATGAGGACAAAAAACTTTAGATCTATGCCAACAACTAAGATCCAGAAAAGCCTAACTTATAGTGTACCTTTCGCTTTTGATCTTGGACCCAATGAGGATTTCCGACGATGAACCTATGGTAGCTTCCTTTTATAGGTTGCCTAGAGGGTTTACTTGGGGTTAAGAATGACCCAAGCCATTACCCAAGTGGTTAGGGCTGACCCATTCCATAATACATGTGAATAAAATGATTCATAACTCAACTTCCGCTTAACCAAATTGGGTGATCTTTAGGTCAATTTTAGTCCCCTCAAAAAGAGGGATCTAATGCAATCATTGTTTTAGTAATTTGAGCTGTCCAAGGTGGAAATTTACCGCAGTTGCAAAAATCAACCCAAGTGGCCTTGGTAAAATCATCAATAAATAAGATAAACTTGTAAATTTATCTTCTTGTGATATTTGTTTTTGTAGAACAAGAAATGTTAGTGTGGACCAACTCCAAATGTTTATAGGATGGGAATTCCTTTGTCTTAAACTGAGTCCTTATCTTCTTGTAAAACTTGCAAAACATGTAGATTGGGCTATCAGGCTTTGAAAATCATGAAAATCCATTAAATATCACATCTGAATTGAATTACTATATTGGTTTTCATCCATATCGATGAATTTGGAGTGGAAAAAGTGGAGGAATCAACTCACGGGATTGTTTTTACCGGCGGGACCCAGTTTGGTGAAATGGGGTCTGAAACCTTTTGGGAGCATTTAGAGCCATCGAATGATGTTTTTTGGGTGTAAAACTTTTCCGATTTATTACAATGCCCTTTCATGCTATTCTACACACATATTCTTTTACAATGGCGTAAGAAACACGTCAATCAGAGTCTGTATGAAAAAGTTATGCCACTCAGAACTTGACCTTGCTACTTTCACACCTATAGTTGAAGAGGATGCCCTGTTAGCTCCCATTATTTATGGAAAATGGGCTAGCCACGTGTTTTTGATGTAAAATTATCTATAAGAGTCTTTATTGTAACTCTAGTTAAGAGTTGATGTAGTCAAAATTAACTACTAATAGGCTATTGGGCTGTATTATAACTAGGCCATTAGGAGGAAGAGGCATTCCATTCTTTCAAGAGAATTTTGTTCCATAGCTAAGAAAATATAGCCATGATAGATAGGAGGTAGAGCACACAGAGAGGATATGTGCATTGTAGCAACCCGTAGGCCACAAACATTACTTCTTTGTATTTGTAGCCATATTTCCTGACAAAGAAGGAGAGTGAAGCGACCTCACCTTCTAGCTAGGTTCTCTCTTGATTGGGTTTCCTAGAGACAATATCTTTTTTCTTGTGTGTGTGTGTGTGTGTTTATTTTGTCATTCTCTACTTTTCTGAATAATTTCCATTTGCATGCATGCACTAATTATAGTAAAATCTATAGATCTAGAAATTAAATAAAACTGTAAGTGTAGAATATCATATTTTTAATATAATATTATGTTGTGACAAACAATCTAGTGGAATATCCACGTCAATTTATGGATTAGTTGGTATTAGAGAAATTTTCTTTGGGTATTTGTGGATATTTACAGGGGATCTAGATTGGTGGAGCCGAAAATCATAAAACCCTAATCATGGCTGATGAATCTATAAACAAACCTCGTGATCCTGCAGAGGTGAGATTTTCATGGCTCGAACAACAAATCAGGAATATAAACTACTATGTAAAACTCCTCATGGTGGCCCTAAGAAATAATTTGGGGATATTTGGAGAAGAAGGGGTTCAAATGCAAAGGAAAAATCAGAAGGGGTATCAAAAGATTGAGAAGACATAGAGAACCAACCGAAGAAAGAACTCAAAAAAGATCAACCCATTTCGAGTGTCGTGAATCAATCCCTGTTCAAAATGGAAGCACAAGTTTATATTAAGTCATACCATGATGATATTGATGCTTTGAAGCTAAACCACTAGTTGCAGCAACTGGAAGTTTATTTTAATATCCATCAGATTGTGGAAGGGAAAAATATCTCATTCATGCAAGTGAAATAGGACCATGCAAAAACTTGGTGGGAGAGCCACACATAAACCCTAAGGTTGGAGGGAGAAACTCTAGTGACTAAGTGGGATGATTTCAAAACCTTCATTATGTTATAGTTTTATCCCACTGGGTACATGGAGGACCAGTGGATTTGGTGGCATTAATTTAGGCAAAAGCAGGGCCAAAGCATGCAGGAATATACCACAGAATTCAAAAATATGGTTATAATGTCATATATCTCTCCAAAGAACACAAATGTACTCCTCAAGTATTTAGGGGGTTTGCACTACCATCTACATTTAGCAAGTGATGTTGTTTAAGCCCAAATCAATGGATGAGGCTTGTGTACAGGCACAATACCTAGAGAACATAGGCCTGGAAAGAGCACAATCAACTAGATCAAAGAGGAAGGAGAAACAAGAAGCTTCTAAGGAGGGGAAGAAGAAGAAAAAAGGGGGACAAGTTAAAATCTTTACATTAGTGTAGAAGGAGGTGAATCTGAGTAGCCTTAAATAATAGGAAGAGAAAGAAATGACTAAAATCTTCCATATAAAGATACAAGTCAAGAAGACAAAGATTGGTGCTTTGTTTGACTTAGGATCACAGGAGAATCTCATTACAACAGAGTGTTGGGTTGTGTTATATTCTTTCCACATAGTTAACAGGGGGTTTGAGGGGTACTCGTAACCTCACTTTATGGGGTCCGGGGCAGCGCCCCGGAAAATTTTGGTTTTGGACCCTATATTAGGTTGGGTGGACCCACCTATGGTTTTATGCATGATTTTAGCACATGTGTTTTGGACGCAATGGTTTTCGGTCCATGGTTTTGGACGCGATGGTTTTTGGTCCATGGTATTGGATGCTTCGGCATGTATAAATATGTATTGTAACATTGAAAGGAACATAATGAAAAATCAAGCTGGTAGTCCCGCTTTTGAGATCCAGTGGGAAATCTCTGTGTATATGTGTTTTATGGGTTATGCTCCGCATTTTTATTTTTCCTATGATTTAGAATTCGTATGCAGGTAATTTCTGTACGGGGTTAAAACCTACATTTGGTATC
>APFE030097935.1:40718-51640 GCA_000404065.3 Pinus taeda
ACATAATGAAAAATCAAGCTGGTAGTCCCGGTTTTGGGATCCGGTAGGAAATCTCTGTGTATATGTGTTTTATGTGTTATGCTCTCACATTTTTATTTTTTCCTGTAATTTAGAATTCGTATGCAGGTAATTTCTGTACGAGGTTAAAAACTACACAGAGCTCGTCAAGAGGTTGGGGCTGTAAGTTTGTGACCATCCAAACCCATATCCATTGAGATGGGAAAATAAGGATGCAAAGATGAAGGTAACAAAACAATGCAAAATTATATTTAGTATCAGTGCTGATTTTATTGATGAAGTAGATATAGATGTGGTTCCCCTTGATGTATGTGGATTCGTGATTGGGAGTCCATATATGTACATGTGTGATGCAATATTCATGAGGATATTTAACTAGTACTATCTCATCAAGGATGGAAAATTGTTCATCATAAACGTGCATAAAGGCAAGCCAAAAATCTCACTGGTAAGTGCCAACCAATCCAAGGAATTGATAAGTTCCAGCAAGAAGTATGTTTTATTATTTTTAAGAGAAAGTCAGTTTGAAGAGGAATCAATAAGACACAAGGAATCCATGGAGGGGTGTACTAAGAAACAAAAAAAACAATTGTAGGAGTTTTTATAGACACACAATGATGTGTTCCGAGAGCATAAAGAGTTACCACCTAAGAGAGAAGTGGAGCATGAGATCCAACTATTGCTAGACTCCCCATTTCCAATATTGGGTTGTATAGGTAGTCTGTTATAGAAGCAAGTGAGGTGAAGAAATAGTTTCAAGAAATTCTAGAATAGGATGTCATTCGACTGAGTAGATCACCATATGCATCACCCATCATCATTGTGCCAATGACAAGGATGGGACTGGGGGGATGTGTATATATTAGAGGGTGTTGAATAAAATCACACTCAAGAACATATACCCCCTACCCAGGATACATGTTTTTCTATATTAGTTTCAGTAAGAAAATTATTTCACCAAGCTAGACTTGAAATCTAGATATTAACTGGTTCGAGTAAAAGAAAAATATACCTGGAAGACTGCCTTCAAAACGAGATACAATTTGTATGAGCGGTTAGCTATGCCATTTGTCCTATTTAATGCACCAACTACCTTTATGAGATTAATGAATGATATACTGCACCCTTTTATAAATTCATTTGTTATTGTCTAGATGGATTATATACTAGTATATAATGCTACTTGGGAGGAGCATATTTCACATTTGACGCTAGTGCTTGAAACATTGAAGAAGCACCAACTACTAGAAATATCAAGAAGTGTGAGTTTGCGTAGCAGTATTTGGTGTATCTGGGATACATGATCTGTTGGCCATGGAATCCCCCCACAACATGTTTTGGGGATCAAAGCCCAAGTTTTGAGTAATATTGTCGTAAAGATTCCGCAAATTGCAGGAGCGGAGCGTGAATTGTAGGTTAGAGTCATAGGGCTATCCGCCCTAAGTTTTGAATCTAGTGTCGGCCTACCCATGGTTTGCAGACCATGGGATTGTATAAATAGAGAGAGGCTCTTAGTTGTAAAGTAACTAACGAATGAATCAATGGAATCTGATAGATAGAATAAAATAGCAAGCATAGAGTGAGAGTCTAAGTATCTTGGGTCGTAGTAGTAGGAAGAGGCTCTGTAGCTGAGTGCGTAGAGGCCTAGTAGAGTCCGTAGTTGAGTGCACGAACCCCTGCAGCTAAGTGTGCAGGGCAGGGTGGAATCTGTAACCAAGGAAGAAGAATAATAAAGAGAAGTTTTATTTGAACTCCATGTATCTATTCTTGTGTTATTAACTCTTGATATCATTTGCAATTATATTGTTTATTTACTACGCACATTTTTATGAATGGTGAATAATGTTAAGTATAACTGAAAGCATATAGATAAGCTAAGTTAATCAACTAATATCGGGTTACTAGTAAGGATTTGGGTAATAACATTGTTTGGCCCCTGAGTAGGGCTACGCGAAGGCAACATCCCAGGCTATGAGGTACTAATAAGCGTGCATAGCGACGTGCACACAGGGTCAAACCACAGACCACTTGGAACCCATCAGACATCCCTAGGGTGTGGAAACCTAGTTCTAGCACCCTTCTATACTACTTCGGGTGAGACCTTAGCCCGCACTCCATGGACTGTTGCCGAAAGGGCTAGTAGTACCAGGATTTGTTTGGCTAAATCATTTCCAAACTTGGGTCAGGCCCCAACAAGCCAACAAATGGTTCCATTGCTCAGGCCGGGATCTGCATAAGGGACGTCTGATGTCGTGTCACTAGAATCCAACGAAGAAAGATATTAAAGGGTGGTTTGACAGAAATATTCATGAGTTCACGACACAAGTAAATAGGAATCCCTGAGTATCAAAGGAACAGTGGTTGGAGCGCTACTTATATACAGAAAACCACGAAATTTATTTGCATCCTTTCCCTCTGAGTTGTATGAGTGGATCGCGAAGCTTGAAGACAATCAGGGAAGGTGTAGGCTTGATAAATCAATTGTGTGGACTATAGAACTATTGTGCAGACTAGAAGCATCGGAAGATAAGATCGCGCACGCTGTGGACCATTGGCTTGATCAAACTATGGGGGGGTTTATCACCAAGTTCATTGTAGACATGACAGTCGGCTACAGCAAGGTGGAATGACGCTTCCTCAAAGGACCGCGAGGCAAGTACATTAAATCGTTGAACACTTGGATTAAGATGTTATTGTGTGAAAAGTGGCTTATGCGAATAAATTGATGTTTGGGGCTACGCGAAGTGGGAGGATCTATAGAAATGAAGGTAGCGCAGAGATATAAAATAGTGTTAAGAAATTTATTGCATAACATAAATAATTACTCAGAGGAATAAATATAAAAATAACCAGCAACAATCATAAACACATAAACACAAATGTTTATTTGGGAAAACCCCAAATCCGAGGAAAAACCCAACCTAATAAGATCTCATTATCTTTGGCCAAAACCCTAGCCAATCCAACCAAGTGAGCCTTCACCGCTTACGTCCAGGTCATGCATTACAATGAAGTCTTTCCAGCCTTTTATAAGATCTATTCCATATAATACCATGGGCATAATATGATGGGTTCACAATACCATGTGCCCCAAAACCATCACTGTTTAACCTGGTCAACTTCGACTCTATCCTGAGTCAAGTTTACCTAACAATATTCCCCCCTTAAACTTGACTTGGGGTTCCTTGACTAACTCCAGCCAAACCTACTAAGTGAGCCAATCTCACTCACTCTAGCTCTTACCCTCCTCAGAGTTTTTACCCAAGGTATTGTTAACCTGACATCTCCCCTATCACCTAGGTATAACCTAGACTTGCTGGTGATCACCGAGGGGTACACATGCCTTACCAGGTCTTACAGTTGTATGCCCATTTACATGCAATAATTTTGACTTCATTAATTTTTTTTTTGTTTATTGTTGCTGCAATTCTGATCCATCTTCTCTCAATTTTATTTGCTCAAAAACTTCTATCAAACCACTCCAACTGCGAGCTCGACGAGAACCTTGTAGATTCCAGCACCAGTGGCCTTATGTAGTATAAAACAAACAATTTTCGAAGCTGCATGAACAATTTTCTTCTACTGACCTTCCTTAAATAGCTGCATGAATCCCGAACAATTTGTTAGCATGTTCCAAACCAGTAAATATCGCAAATGCATTGTGATCCCTGGTAGTTGCGGCACTATCTTCCACACATTCTCCTCAAGGTTCTTCCATGTATGATTGTTCCACCATTATTTTCAGAACTAGATCTGTAAAAAAAGGCTACATTGATCTCATCAGGCACAATAAACCCCTGGCATCAAAGAATCCCTTTGAAGCCAATATCTGGCTCTGATACTAATTGTTAAGAAATTTACTGCATAACATAAATAATTACTAAGAGGAATAAATATAAAAATAACTAGCAACAACCATAAACACATAAACACAAATGTTTATTTGGGAAAACCCCAAATTCGGAGAAAAACCCAACCTAATAATATCTCATAAGCATTGGCCAAAACCCTGGCCAATCTGACCAAGTGAGCCTTCACTGCTCACCTCCAGGTCTTGCATTACAATGAAGTCCTTCCAGCCTTTTATAAGCTCCATTACATATAATACCACGGGAAAAATACTATGGGTGCACAATACCATGTGCCCCAAAACCATCACTATTTGACCTGGTCAACTTTGACTCTATATTGAGTCAAGTTTACCTATCAAATAGCCTCTTGATTTCGCCTCGGTGGGAAAGTGAGGAAGAGCTCGTGAAAGTTTCTCTGAAAAGCATGATTATTCTGATAAGGCAGCGAATTATGTGCCTACCACCTCCACCTACACCACCACCAATCTCACCATATTCACCTCCATCTCTGCCCACACCACCTCCGTCACCCCCACAGTTCAACATGGCGAGCACGATAAAATTGTTGGTATTCAGGGGAGTAGGGAATGAAGATCTGGATGAATTTTGGTTCGTGGTAAGGGTCGTATGGGAAGCACAAGGAGTCGTGGATGACAATATAAATAAGGAAACATTGGTAAGCGCATTGCAAGATCACACACTGACATGGTACATTAAGCATTCTAATGACCATTTCAACACGGGGATCATAGATATTCAGGCCGTGTTGAACAGGGAATTTAGCAGGCCAAAGTCAAAGACACAATCGATTATTGGGTAAGGAGATCGCGATGCTTCTAGGTGAGACCCCATGGGATCTAGATGAGAGACTAAAGAGTATGATTTGTGAAGCCAACATGACCTTGATAGATGGGCAGCACTGTGCATGGTTTGTAGCGTCCCTAGCACCACATCTAAGGACAGCGCTGTCGTAGTGGAAGTTATCCACCCAGGCGAAAGCTTTGGAGATTGCAAGGAGATTGCATGAGACCCCAATACAAGATCTTGGCCTGGGAGTCCAACAAATCAATATGCAACTACAAAATGTGTGTATGGAAATGCAGAGTTTGAAATAGGACAGGAGTACTCGGTTAGAGGCGCGCGAGGAGGTATGGTGCATAAAATGCAAAGGCCAAGGGCATGACAAGGACCATTGTCCAATCTTCGCGAATTACTTGGTGGGAGGAGGGTCGATGCCATTAATACCAGAGGCACAAGCAGGATTGAGCACATCACCTGCATTATGGTGTGCGATTTGTTTGATAGGAGGAAAACATGCTACAGATAATTGTCATCTATTGTAGAAGTATACATAGACGTTCCAACAATTGTTCTGTAATTTATGCAGGTTCGTAGGCCATGATGAGCGAACCTGCAGAAGTTACAATGATCCAGGTGGGCATTGGTGGCCACCTGCCAAGTCCACTTTGACCCCTACCATTATTTCTCTCAGCATTTTCAGTTTCCTTAATTGTAGCACAACTTACTATTTTTAGCAGTTCTTTGGGTCCTGAACTTCCAGAGCCGTTTTGAGGCCCTAAACGATGTTTCCTGGGAAAACTGGGAGCAACATGGGCCCATGGACTAATGTTGCTCTTCCAAAAGTTGTATTTCTCGAATAGATCTTTCTAACGAGATATTGTGCATGTCAAACAGAGATCATATGCCAAAGTTACGACCCCGGGAAGTTGATGTACCAATTTACCCAAATGGGGCCCGCAGTTTGGCGTTTCATCTTCTAGGGTTAGGTTTTTGGATGTTTAGTGTTTTCCATTGTTTCTTAACAATAAATAGGCCTTCAAGCCTCATTGTAAGACAGTTCAGAGGCATGTAGCCACCACATCTCTTCTCAGAGATAAGCTACCATCGCCCTAGCTAGTTTATTTCGATTACTATTTGTAAGCATTTTTCAGTATTTTACATTAATGAAATGAAGTATTATTCCCACTGCATATCTGTGTTTATGGTTATATTTTTAATTTGTTGCACTCCTATTTAAATCTGGATTAGTGGTATCAGAGCGGTCTATTTTTTCTCTGTTTTTCTTTGCATGTCCCCAACGAGGTCGGGATATAAAGAGTTAAGGCTTGAACTGGTCGAACCTTTATAAGAACAGCCTCGCAAATCCCGACGACCTCCCATGGAAGATGATAAGAATGATGAGGGGGTAGGAGATCATATCAAAATATTGCTCGAAGAAGCCCTCGAGTGACAAAGGAATGCTATGATGGACAACTTTGCCCAGATCCTTTAGCGGCTACCCAAAAGTGACGCATCGGCTTCTAGCAGCTACTCTGGAAATGCCACACCCTTTAAGGTACAAGTTAATTTTGAAATCCCCATATTCGAGGGTCAGATAGACGCATATTTCATAGATAAATGGTTAAATTTGCTAGAGGGTTATTTTCCTGTTCATGAATTTTCAAGTCGGGAAAAGATTGTTTTCGCTCTTCTCTAAGCAGCCCACCACGTCAAGGATTGGTGGGAAACGTACTGCGAGCAAAAGGATGAAAATATCGACTGACTATTTTCAGCTGAATCCACTTGGAATTCATTCTGGGATGCTATCAATGAGTAGTACTACCCTGTCGGAAGCTACGAGGATCAATACATAAAGTGGACCACGCTGCGGCAGGGAAGGGACCAAGATGTGCCGAAATTTACCAATCTTTTCCATACCCTTTGCACAAAGTTGGGTATCAAGGATTCAGAGAAGCATTTGATACTAAAATATCATGGCTGCCTGCACAAGCACATCCAAGAAGAAATAAAATTCCTGAACATCTCCTCGCTCGGCACAACATATCGATATGCCGTCAAGGTCGAACAAAAGTTTAAACAGAAGAAGCGAGACTTTGGATCTGTGAATCCGAAGCAAGGGAAAGGTGCCCCTAAACCACAGAACAAAGGACAAAGCCAAGGTAGGGTAGCCCAAGACAACCCGCCAAATTTGTAGGCAAAGAACAACATCGCGAAGCTGAAAAAGGACACGGGAAAATGGTGTGAGTTCCATAAGAGCTCCACTCACAACACAAGTGAGTGTTGGGCCAAGCAGTCACTGGTGGCTGAGCTAAAGGTTTCAGAATCAGATGCATGTTCTGGATCTGAGTCAGAACCTGACAAGGGGAATGAAAAAGGGAAGTAGATTATTGATGCGGAGCCCAACGCCATCGTTGCCACCACGAAGATACAGAAGGAGGAACCCGAAGATCTTGAGGAGGAGGAGCATGTCTTCCACTCCCAGATGTGGGTAAAGGCTCCCTACTACAGTTCATTGTCTTTAGTAGGAGCCAAAAGAACCTCATTTTGGTAGACGTTGTGAAGTGGTTGGGCCTACCGATCACAACACATCCACAACCATACATCATTGCGTGGCTTTACCAAGGACATAATCTTCGAGTGAGCCAGCAGTGTCACCTTCCATACAACATCAAGCCCTTCACGGATGAGGTATTGTGTGACATTGATCCCCTTGAAGTTTGTGATGTATTATTAGGACAACCATACTTGTGGAAGTGACATGCTGTGTATGAATCACGACCCCATGCTGTTATTGTTACATTGGGAAATAAGTTGTACATGATACTGGAGGTAGCACTGCCTACCACCATCTCTTTGGTTACCGCAAAACAATGCAGTAAGATCATTTCCAAAACTGGGAAATTTATTTTCCTCATGATACGCCCTCAAGGAAAGAAGAAGACGGTGGCCACGACCTCCAAATAGGGCTCCTCTGCACGACAACTACAGATGTACAAGGTCATGGAGGATTATGAGGAGATCTTCACCTCCTCCGCAGGGGTTCCTTTGCACTGTTAGGTCAAGCACACCATCGATCTAACCCCAGGTGCGTTGCTACCCAATGGACCAATCTATCGGCGCTCCATTCTGGAGAATGATGAAATCAAGAGGTAGATTTAGGAGCTGCTATAGAAAGGTCACATCTGTCTGAGTTCATTGCCTTGTGGGAGCCTGATCGTGTTGGTACAGAAGAAGGATGGGACTTGGAGATTCTATATTGACTATCGAGTGCTGAACAAGATCACAGTCTGTAATAGGTACTCGATCCCATGGATTGATGACCTCCTGGACCAACTAAAAGGGGAAAAATATTTCAGTAAGATCGATTTGAAGTCAGGATATAACCATGTACCAATCGGACCCTTTGATGTGTGGAAGACTGCCTTCAAAACCAAGGAGGGCCTTTTCGAATGGTTGGTTATGAATTTCGGATTGACGAATGCTCCTGCAACCTTCATGAGGCTAATGGATGACATCTTGCGGCCATTCACCAGCTCATTTGTAGTGGTATACTTGGATGACATTCTTATCTTCAGCCAAAGTTGGGAAGAGCACCTCCACCACATCCGACAGGTTCTCCAAACACTGTGGCACACAAGCTATGTGCCAATTTGGAGAAACGTATTTTTGGCAGGACCCAGGTTCAGTATCTAGGATACATTATTGATGAACAGGGGGTGCATGTGGATCCAGCCAAGATCCAAGTCATTCGAGATTGGCCATCTCCAACCAATTTGACAGAGCTCCACAGCTTTCTAGGTCTTGCCAACTTCTACTGCAAATTCGTGTTGGGGTTTTCTCATATCACTTGGCCCTTGAGTCAAGTCACCAAGGGAGGAGCAAAAGAAAAATTCTTTTGGTATGAATGTCAATAGAAGGCATTCATGGAGTTGAAAGATCGCCTCTGCACGACACCAGTGCTCGCGTTACCATATTTTCAACAACCATTTGAGGTTGAGACAAATGCCTCTAACTATGCTATTGGGGCAGTCCTTACTCAACACGGGCATCCAGTGGCATATCACAGTGAGACACTTTTAGACACAATCCGAAAGTATCCCACTTATGACAAAGAGATGTATTCCATTGTGCAGGCCTGCTGACAATGGAAGCATTACATTTTGGGGAAGGAAACGGTCATCCACATAGACCACCAACCTTTGTAGTTCATACAGACCCAAGGGAAATTGCAGAATGATCGCCATAAAAAATGGTCTACATACCTACAACAGTTCCATTTGAATATCAAGTATAAGAAAGGCAGCACCAATAATGTTGCAGATTGCCTTAGTCGACCACCGATCATGGCGTTAACCACTGTGCTCAACTTTTGTGGGCACGAGACTTCTGATTGGTCACTTCTCTACAAAAGCAACCCAAAATTCGGGCACACATACTAGACACTCTTGGAGGGTCGGCATGTTCTAGATTTTCACCTCCAGGAAGCCTTGTTATGCCACATGGGTCACCTTTGTGTTCCTTCAAGCGAGCGTGACAAGATGATTTGGGAAGCACACTACAGTCGGGCTGCTGGGCATTTCGGGGTCGAGAAAACAGTGGCAATGCTGCAAAAGTTTTTCTATTGGATGAATCTTCGACAGGATGTGGGGAAGTACATCAGATCATGTACTGCCTGCACCATTGCCAAACCGACCATTAAGAATCAAGGCCTCTATACCCCATTGCCTACCCCTAGTCGACCTTGGGAATCCATCTCCATAGATTACATGTTAGGCCTTCCTTCCACTAAGCATGGAAACGACTGTGTTTTTGTGGTCGTCGAGAGGTTCTCAAAGATGGCCATTATGGCAGCCTGCAAGAAGAATATCACAACAGAAGCCACTGCTAAACTCTTCTTTGAAAAAGTGTGGGTGCACTTTGGGATCCCACAGTCTATCATCTTAGATCGGAACAGTCGGTTCCTCAGTACATTTTGGTCCAGTCTCTGGTCAATGCTGGACACCAAACTCACTAAGTCCACAGCCTTCCATCCTCAAATTGATGGCCAGACAAAGGTTGTCAACATGATGATTGTACACATTTTATGCATGTACAACTCAAAGCGTCCATGCACATAGGACGAGAGCCTCCCCTTTGTTCAGCACAACTACAACTGAGCTCTTCACAGCTCGACTCGCCACAACCCTTTTCAGGTGGGCTTGGGATTCCAGCCATTATGCCCCATTGATGTGGCCATGCCACTTGCAGCTACTCACATAGATTTGACTCATGTCCAGTTCGAAACAGACAAGGAAACCATATTCATTGAGCATATCCAACATATTTTCCAATAGCTCCATGACATTCTGGAGAAATCAAATTCCAAGTACAAACAACGACATGATCAACATTGGGTGCAATAGGTGGGCGACAAAGTATGGTTGCATTTGCAAAAGGAATGCCTTACTGGAGCCTATTGGAAACTGATACCACTCCAATATGGTCCTTACACCATTACTAAGGTTGTGGGAGACAATGCATTTGAGCTCAGCATTCCCCCATTCCTTGGCCTGCACCCAATGTTCAATGTGGACTGCCTTTGGCCATACTTTCCACCATTAATAGACACATCCGACATTGCAGAACAACTCACACCCACATAATTAAATCCAGATTGCATGGAATGAGTTGCAACTGATCAGATCATGGACACACAGATCAAGAACACTCATCAACAAAATATCCAACTGATGAAGTTGTCAAAGTAGGCCAACTCCTTCACCAGGGCAAGTGGCTCACCAGGGACCAAGTTCAGCAGAAGTTTTGTTATATACCTAGGGGGGATAATATGGGGTACCAAGGGAGGAAATATTATAGATATGATATGAAAATATAAGACAATGCAAATAAACCCAGAAGTAATATGAAATGACTCTTTATTGATCAAAACCCTTAAGGTAGGGCAACACCATACATTCACTCCTTAAGGAAGGAGAACACTCCACAAGCCATATGCTTGTACATACAATAATCCTTGACAATATTTCTTGACACTTCCTTGACGTGGAGTCTCTAGCCTCTATATAGGCCTCATACATACAATACCATGGATCATTACCATGGTTCCCTCATACCATCAACTAATACCATGGGCCCATTACGTTATCACTAACTACTTGTGGTCCCTTACATGATATGGGTTAACCACCTTATTTATTACTATGGCCCATCCCATTATTACATTATTACCTTGGGTACCTCCCTTGGTACCCC
>APFE030097938.1:1750-21823 GCA_000404065.3 Pinus taeda
GTAAGCATATTTTTAGTATTTTCCATTAATGAAATGAAGTATTATTTCCACTGCATATTTGTGTATATGGTTATCTCTATAATTTGTTGCGTTCCTGTTTAAATCCGGATCATGTATGTGATGCACTAACAAAGGAGATGGGAGGAGGACCTTCCGTTAGTTCAATTTGCTTACAAAAATGGGTATCAGGAGTCATTGAGGATGAGTCCGGTTGAGGCACTCTATGGGTGGAATTGTAATACTCCTATTAGTTGGAGTGATCCAATTAACATGGTATTGATAGGACCGAAGATGTTGGAAGAGATGGAATAGAAAATGTAGGTAATCAAGTAGAATATAAAGGCAACACATGATATAATTTTTTTATTTTTTTATTTTTTATTTTTTATTTTATTTTTATGCAGATTAGAACATGATGTTTAAGGAGTTCCAGGTTGGGGAACATGTGTACTTGCACATCATATCCCAAGAAGAGATATTTGAGGATTGGATCTTGTGCCAAGTTGGCACCTCGGTATTGTGAACCTTTCAAGATTCTTGAAAGGATTGGACGAGTATCCTATCGACTTGCACTGCGTACGATAGTGAAATTCCACAATGTTTTCCATACGTCATTGCTTAAAAAGTATGTTAAAGATGTTGATCAAGTGATTGATTGGTCTGTATTGCAGGTGGAGCCAGAAGAAGAATTCCAGCTGGAACCTTAGTGCATTTTGCAGAGAAAGATGCTCATTCTTCGAAACCGAGCAATCAAGTAGGTTGAAGTGTAGTGGAAGCACTTTGGGCCCGATGAAGCTACATGGGAGATCATAGATCAGATGCAAGCTATGTATCCTTCTCTATTCACTGGTTGAGCGAATGGTTTGGTATATGTTTTTTATACATGTTTTGGTATATGTACATCTGTATATGGACGTAAATACCACCACGAGCTTTGTAATAAAAATCCAATAAGTGGTATGGGTGTCATGTCATTATGGTTGTTATATTGTTATGTTGTCATGTTATTTGCTTCTTAGCAGGTTGATCATTGTAAATACTGCAATGAGCTAAGTTATAAAGCTCCATGGGTAGTATGTTTTTTTTTTCAGCAATCTTGTTGGTTGTAGGTGTCATTGAAAACTTAGGACGATGTTACCCCAAGGAGGAGGGTTCTGTAACAACTTTGGTAAAAAATCCATGTAATAAAAGTTAATAAAGGAAAAATAATAACCATGGTCATGGGACATGTATTCCGAGCTGAATGTTGGGCAAAACATCCTAGTGTGGGTGTTCATTTGGTTTATTAATGGTTAAGGAAATTGACAAAGGAAATGGCTAAGGCTTTGGAAAGACATGAGACATTTATTGGCATTTTATTTATGAAAATAATTAAAAATAGGAGAAAATGAAGCTGGAAGGTCGCAGGTTGTATGTGAGGAGGAAAATGAAGGCAAATAATGGAAAATTGAAGGAATTAGAGGCTTCATTAATAAAAAGGTTTCTGAGGATCAGTTGGTACCTTTTATTAGTTTAGTTTTGGGAGATCTCATTCTCTCTCTTTCTCATACTCTTGGACACTTAGAGTTTTCTTGGAGCACTCTTGGAAGAGTGTGGTATACTTGGGATTTGAAGCAAGAAGGCAAATGAGAAGCAAAAAAGTGCAAGAGGACATTAGGATCAACAACTACAATAGGTTTTTCTTGTAGGTATCGAGTTGCATGTATGATTTCCTTGCTAGTTTTTGCATGCATGGTACATACATGTGGGTTCTTGGTTATGATATGTCGTTGGCATGGAAGATTGCCTGAATTGACATTGGTTTTTCATAGCATTTCCATTTCCTGGATAGCCATGGTGCTGTGGGAGTCCTTCCCTTTTGTTTTCTGATTAATTCTCATGTTCCTTTTGTTGTGGGTTGAGTTATTAGTTCATGGAGCCTTGGTTGGACAAATGCTCTGGAGACCTATAAAAACTTGGGTTGAGTTACTAGTCTTGGAGCCTTGGTTGGACAAATGCTCTGGAGCTTGACAACAGTTGTGGGTTGAGTTACTAGTCCTGGAGCCTTGGTTGGAACAAATGCTCTAAAGCCCTGGAAAACTCGGGTAGTGACCAATTTGGTGATGGTTAGTGATGTTCGACCATGAGGTGGAATCATTGGTTGACAGTTGAGGTAGTTTGGCCTCTGGAATCCCTGGTTCGGTTTTGTTGGGTTTGTTTCATGAGATCCCACATTCATGCTTGGAATATGGCACAAGTATGATTAGCTGAAAGAAAGATTTGGTTCAGCCAATCTATGGTCGGGTGCTCATGGTAGTCCCGAACCAGGTTGACCTTTGCATTCATTAGTAAGAGTTCCTTCTCCTTGGTATTTCATGTGTGAGTGTATTATTGTATATGTGGATCTTGTGGTTGATGTGTCCTTATTATTTATGTTGTTTATATGTTGGTTATAAGCATGTTTCATGGTAGTGATGATGTATGGCTCTCATCATGTTTTGATTTGTAAATGAATGAATAATGAATATATGACCTAATAGATTATAATGCAACTAATGTGATAACATTGATGCTTCCTAGTGATTCTTAGATAAGTATGATACCCTTATGCTTAGATCTATTTTTATGACCTATAGAATGCATGTTTGTGATATGTTTGATGAAATGTATGTCATGGCTAGTAGGGGTCCAGTCAAATACTTGATCAAGTTTGTTATCAAAAGCATTGTCTTCATGTATTTTATGAGTTCTGGAAGTTTCATAAGTTTCTGGGTGGTGACTAGGTCCTAGCCCTGGAAAATAGCCTTAAATATCATAGTTGTTCGCATAACACTAATAGAAAAATGCTACAGTTGCACTCAGGCAGGCTCATGGGAGCGATTGGGGCTCTCAGTCGATTGGAGGGCTTGACTAGGGAGCGAATGGGGCTCCTGGTCATTGAAATGTTGAGTTCCCTCAGGGGTTGGTTACCTAGAAAGGTGGGTTGGTTCCTGAAGGTTCTGTAGGATCCATGGATGGTCAGATTGGTTGTGTTCCATCGGTTCCACTTCCTTAAGGTGACCTAGGAGGTTGAATAACATCATAGTGGTCTCTCGTCACATGTTTACCCTGGTTGGCTGGTTAGCTTGGGTAAATATGGGAGGAGGGTGTTACGGAATTACTGGTGGAGCATATTGATTAAACAAATCAAGGTGAAGAGGGTCATTAGGTGTAAATGATAGAGGATGAAAGGTATTACTCAAAGAAGAAATATTTTCAATTAGATCAGATTGAAGATTTGAATTATGGACATCAAAGTTATTTGGAGGAACCAAGGAATCAATCTTCACCTCAGGCTCCATGGATTTATTAGAACATTCAAAATTTTCCTAGATAATATGTTGCCCATGGGGAGGAAATGAAGATGGTATAAGTGGATCGATGATTTGATTTTCAGATTTCCCAACTCCAACATCAACAAAAGAGACCACTTTACTTGGTAATGAGAAAGGAGGAGGAGAAGGAACAAAAGGGAGAGTCAATTCGTCCTTTCAAATTTTAAGTGTCCCATGGCCGATAAAAGCTAGGGGACTCACAAAAGATTATGATTCAGATGGTTTTAAAGAAATCCGAACTAAATACTAGAAGTTTTCATTCATAAAATCCCAATCAACATCTTCCTCAGAAAATTCATAGCAAAGGTGAAGAAACCGATCCAAAAAATCCTCTAATGATTCATTAGTTTTCATTCTAAGCTGAGTAATCCTCTTATATACATTTTGATAATCATACCTGTCAAAGGCTTGATGAAGCTCATTAAATATTTGTTCAAATGAATGAATAGAAGTAGATGGTAAGGTATGAAACCATTTCTTAACTTGACCTTCAAGTGTGAGGGTGAATAATTTACAAGCAACATCTTCATAGTTCACTTCATAAAAATCACAAAACTTAAGAAATTGAATTGTGTGTTCAGATATGGTTGTTCCATGCTTGCCATCAATCTTTGATTGAGACAAGTTGTAAACTAGTTCTGCATGGATTTTAAGATTCACCCTATTAGAAAAGCATATAGGGATTATGATTTGGGAAGAAGCCATTTAAGATGAGAAATTCAAAACAAACTTCATGGGATCAAATTATCATCTGGACCTCCTTCTAGCACCAGTTGTTGACGGTACTAGAAATCCGTCAACACATGGGGTCTCCCCGATATGAAGTCCCAACTAGACCTCACATCGTTTGGAGTAGGAGCCCCATTCGGATAATAGACCCGACCACAATTATTCTTAGAGAATTGCCTTGGCTGCAATAAACAACATAAGAGAGCATGCACATAATCTTTAAAAAAAGCAAGTAAGTTGACATTGTGAAGCATATAATTGCAATGTATATAAGGTTCTTCCATGATCAAAGTAGAAAGAGTGAGCCTCTAAGAGAAAAATAATAGTACTATTCTAGTAAAAACACACAAGAGCATATAAAGAATCATTAGTTAACCTATGCAATAGTTCACATAGTAACAACGATCATGAAAACACGTAAAAATGCACATTCAACAAGATATATACTAAAAACAACAAAATAGCTCATTTTTTCTAGTATGTATGGACACAAACATATATTGTAAACATTAAAAGATAGTCTTGCAACATTCGCGATACATGCATAAAAGTGCATCGAATCTGAGAGCTTCAAATATTAAGTGGAAGTTCCAAGATACACAATTACATCGATGCAACACTAGCTCCATTAGTGGAACATTAAGCCACTATTTGCTCCAAAGAATGATTTTCTCTGCTATTCCAAATTAGAGAAGCTAAGGTGAAAAGTCCTTTTTCTTGAGGCATGAGAGTGTATTTATAACAAATGAGGTGACTCTCCACCTCCCATGTGACTCTTGAAATCCATCATGACTCTTGAGCTTCCACATGAATTTTGAGCTTCAATGTGACCTTTGAGCTCCTACACGACTCTATGACTTCCTAGTGACTCTTCATGTTCCATGTGTGACCTTTGAGATTCCTCACATTTTACATTTTCTCATTTTTGAAAATACAATGTTACATTCCATCAATAATGTGGCAAAATACATGGGACCAAACAACACTCTTGTGTTGAAACTTTGAATGACCATAGTTTGGTGATTGTTATATGAGACTCAATGGCAATGTATTGATGTGAGGTTCATTTCTCCGCTGCTATGTCTTCAAATCTTGATGATTGATTTAGGATGTGCTTCATGTTCACCCTCTAAAGGGTCTACATGAGTGTTGGAACCTTCCGAGTCAACATGAGTTTCCATTTCTTCGTCATGGTCTAGAATTCCTTTATTCTCACATGATATCATCTTTGTGTCTTGTCTCCACAAGTGTCCTTCTTGTAACCTCTTCTTGCTAACATCCTTGAGCATCATCTTGCCATGATAGGGTGATATAACCTACAAATGAAGTTCACTCATGACAAGACAACATCAGTGCCATAATCACCTATTTTATCTGTGTTTTCTCATGTAATATGCTGACTGTGATGGGACATTGCACAAGGACTTGAGGGAAACGGTATAGGAATTGCGTAGTTGAGCACTGCAGGGACCAAGGGATGGCCATGCTATTCATTGGAACTGTACAATGTGCAATAAGCGAAGGCTCATCAAAATTCTACACAATGGGAAAGTCCGAGAGACAAGGGTGATAGGCTTGCTCATTGAGGATGTGCAATGCTCAAGGAAGAGGAAGCAAGGATTGCAAAGTTAAGTATTATAGGGACTGAGGGATGACCCTAATGTCCACTAGAACTATGCAATGCGCAGTTGGGGCAAGGCAGGACAAGGCATTGCACAATTGAGCAAGTGAAGGAGACAAGGGAGGCAAGATTGTGCACTGTAACTACACAATGAATAGTAATTGAAGAGGATACTCACAAGACTGCAAAATTGAGCATTGCAAGAGTCTTGAGATGGCCCCTCTATCCATTGCAACTGCACAATGCACAATAAAGGGTAGGAGGGATCATGGAATGCACAATGGGCAAGGCTAGGTAATAAGATTGAGGGTTTGTACTCTGAGGTTGCTTAATGCGTAGTTGGAGGACGCTGTATTCAAGATGGGTACAATGCACAAGTATGAGAGGTAAGGATTTCATCACTGAGACTCAAGAGTGTGTAGTGCAATCATCACTTTGATTAGAAGTTTGAGTGTGCTTGTGAGTTACACAAGATGTGAGGACATGGATAAACTCCAAAATTGACTAAGTGTGAGATTAATGAGACAAGAGGGTAAGAGTATATAACAAGTCTAGAACATGATCACACACATATATACACCCAAGCATATGATAAGAAGACACAAAGTACCCAAAACCAACAAGCATATAGTGAAACGCCAATAAAACGACACTTATCTCTAAGTGCGACACTTAAGATGTACCTTTACCACACAAGTGTTGCAATGCAACCAAATGACATGTTATGCCATAAGAATGTGTCCAACACATGTTCCCTTGATAAATAACTTCTACGAGGTTTTCCATGGTGCTCTTAAGATGTGTGAAAACAAGCGAAAGAAACACATGCAAGAGTGAAAATGACACTTGCAAACACAAATAGAACACAAGCGACACATGAAAGAATGGAAGTAGGAAAAAGAGACACTTGTAAAAGATAGAGAAAGCAAAAATAACACATGTAAGAGAAAAAGAAAGCAAAAGCGACACTTGCGAAAGCAAAAGCGACAATTGAGAAACTCACCAAGAAGATGGGGCATTTGCAACCACGAGTGAGAGAATGCTCCTTATATTCTAACAATGCATAAAGCTCAAAAGAAAAATATGAATATAACGATGAGATTTGGACTACGCTTTTTATACAAGGAGAGAAAACATGCAATTAGGGTTAAGATTGGTGAGTTCACTTGGTGCATGTCAGGAAACTAAGAGCCAGGAGTGAATTAATTGACTTGAAGAAGTACACTTTCATTGTCAAAAAATAGTGTACAATCACTATTTTAAGAGGATGCCCTCACATTGTCATTTTCCATAAGGATTACACAATCTGTCTCTAGGAATTGCGCAAGCACTATCATCAAGAACTGTGTAGCTAGTATCCATAAGGATTGCACAATATCTGTCTCTAGGGACTACACAATCACTTTCATCAGGCACTACACAATTACTATCATTATGACTACATAATTCTTGACTTTCAAGGATACACATTGATTACTAAGCTTGCTGAGAAAAAGTTTTTCAATGGAGGCATGATAAGATAAGCATGTAAAAGTAGGTCACTTCGACACTTAGAATTCTTTAAGGAAGACTTGAACACTTGAGAAACATGACTAAGCATGACATTAATGGCTTGAAACGAAGGGTGGCATGATCATAAGGAGGCTCCAAAATTTGAATAAAGGAAAAATTTGGAGGGTGTTGTAGCAACAACAACACTGTCTCAGAAATACATTGTTACAATAGTGTTTCCCCTAGGGATCAAATCGATTGAGAGATTATACAATTGAAACTAAAATATGATATTCTTCTACTATGGATTGGCTGGTCTTTATAGTGTTGTGTGGTGGTTGTATATATATATATATATATATATATATATATATATATATACATATTATATATATATATATATATAGAGAGAGAAGAGAGAGAGAGAGAGAGAGAGAGAGAGGGTTATAAATTACAAAATGTATTGAGTAAGTGGATTCTATGTATCCCCTATATTGTGCATCAAAAACAATGATTCATGTTATAATAAGACAAGAGTGGGTAATCTTGTGGTTTGCCATACTAGTTCAGGTTGCAAGCAAATCAAATGGAGACCATGATCTAGTGGAGAGGTGCTAGAATAGGAGAGGTTGTTGTTGCATCTCATTTTTCTTGTTGAATGGTCCAAATTAGGACACATTGATCATGACTTTGACCAATGAAAAACACAATCCTCATTTGACCTAGAACCGATCCAGTGAACATGGAAGCTTCTAAATAAGTCTATGATTTGTAAATTGGCATTGATATTCCACTGGACAATTTGTCATGACAGATTTGATAAATTTATACTGAAATTCCAAAATTTATACTATGAGGGTTTTTTTCCTTAGACTTCTGAATTTATTAAGTTATTGTTTTTTATGCATGCAATATAGAAAATACAGAAGATTAACCACAATAACACAAGATTTTACCTAGGAAACCTTTTCAGGAGAAAACCCAGTTGGAAGGTGAACTTATAACACCTCCCACCCCCTTAAGTCATCTTGGGCTATTGGAGTGCTACTTGTTTAACTCAATATCCAAGGTTTGTTATGAAGATGGGTTCACAACAACTCTTTTCCCTCTCTCTCCAGATTCTAAAACTAATGCCCTTGTCATGTTCAACTCATTGAGATATTTTCGTGATATAAATTTTATCTAAATCTGAGTCTCGGGTAGAAAGTTATGCCCTTATTTAGCCCATTAAAAGATGCCACATCATCAAGAGGATCTATATGGCTACATTTGGCCCATATGGTGCCATGCCACTGCCACATGGATGCACATCATATCAGGTTTGGTCTATCGACACCGACCATTCCATGAAATGTTTTATTAACAAGTCTAGCGCTAATCACAATTGTTAATTAAATTAATTACGATTAGTGCTCATGATTAATAAAGTGATTTTTCTAGTTTGTGGGTGGTAGCACAATTGGAAAAAATCATGTTGGCAAGCCCTTGTGTATCCAAGTGATCAAAAGTTCAATCCCACTGGACATGTCTCACCAACCGAACTTAAAAGAAAAAAATAAAGTGATATTTTTGATAAAAACCTTTGCTTCTAGTTTTAATACTTTTTCCCAATTTGACACCATACTGATACCAACACACACTTTTAGCTTGCCCGACATTATGGTTCTTGGTACTACCTTTTTGGGGCAAGTGTTCTAATACTTTCCTTGGTGCCCACATTCCTTGGTGACACTCCACTATGTGTTAGGTTCTATAGAGTCGTTTCCCTTGGTACCTCGCTTCCTAGGATCATCTCCGTGTAACCATGGTCCCCGTGATTACATATCCAGGTATTTTATCTCTCCGAGCCTCTGTACACAATATTGTACACCTCATTCCCATTCTCCAAGGGATCTCTTCCCCCAGTACTGTATGCCCTTTAGTATTGCATTCTTAGGCCAATAGGTTTAAACATCAGTTAAACATTGATTAAGCCTTGGTTAATGCCTTAATCCAAAGATTGTTATCTAATCCAAAGCATACCTTTCAACATGTTTTTATATAGAAACATGTTATCTTAAGTACTCTTCTTATTCTTACTTGTATATTGCATCCACCTACTTCACCGATTCAGTGACCGATATAAGCACTGAAAATTGGGGTTTTATAAAACAAAGAGTGACTCCTTCGAACCCCAAAATATTAATGTATTAAGGCACAAGGGCCCAAGGTCTCAAAACCTTGGATTTTCAATGAACTTTTATCACAAAGTTCCATCCCATAACTTTAATTTCCTAAGTATTTCCTAGTCACATGGATAGGGACCCCTGACCAAAATGCATTAGTTTCAAAGACAAAGTGGGGCAAGACCCCAAATACCAAATTCATATAGTTTGCATAACCACACCAGGAGAATTGATTACATTCAATTAAACTTTACTAAATTGCAAATTTATTAAACTTGCTTAGAGACTATGATTTATCAATTAATTGAACATAATCATATAGATTCATATTTCAATCATAAATATAATGTTGAGCATCACCGTCCAGACGCTCATAAAAATTTCATAGGTATACATGATCTCGTAGTAGTCACAAGAAAAACATTGTACACATGGAAATATAATAGAATTATTTGTGAGTTTTAAACTAGATGTCAACTAAAGCCGGGACTTCCACTCTCCACCCAACCATAGACAATCTAAACCACAACTTTCTTGTAGCTGACTACCCTTGAGTTAGATCCAATGTCTGAGGAGATGTTTTCTCAGGGATTTCACACCAGAGGCTTGGTTTAACACTCAAAGTATAGAGCCACTGTTTAGGTGGTTTATCAATTTCCCTCTAATAGCAAGCACCAAGGTGGTTTATCAACTATACCCACATCAAGCACCAAGGTGGTTTATCAATTGTTTCCTAACAATAAGCACCACAATGACTCACTCTTTCCCCTAAGTTCATTCACTAGGATTCATCCAAGGCTTAGATGGGGTATTTCTTTGTCTCATGATTTGGATTCCACTTTCCAGGTGGTTTATCAGCTGTTTTCTCATAGCAATCTCCACAAGGGTCTAGCATATGTTGTCCAAGTGGTTTATCAACTACTTAACAAGTGCCACAATGACCTAGAATTCCCTGTCTAGGTGGTTTATCAACTATACAATAAACACCATAGTGATTCGGTCATCCACTGAGCCTCCCATTGATCACATACATTTAGACAACACAGTCTAGTGGCCTCACACATTTCACAAGGAATTCATCCAAAACTCACAGGGGTTTAACTCATGCGTAAGGCTCTACAAACCAACTCTGAAATCACTCTATATTTTACTTCCATTGTTCAATCACGCGCTCCAGTGATAAAAAATGAGAGAAAACCCGACGAGAGCCCACCAAAAATACTAACCAACAAACCAGAGAGAGAGCCTCTTCTCTTCAGTCATGCACTTATCTCTTTTCTTCCTAATGTCCCCACCATGTGTTTGAGAGGCTGTAGGCCTTCCTCCTCTATGCGCAAGGGGGATGGGAAATGTCCTTCGCCACACCACCCTAATCACATCTCATAATTCACTACCAATCTACATCTCTCTTAGGTTTTCTAATCTATGGCTCGTTAACTTAAGTGATGGAATGCAAGGCTAGTTTCATGGCCTTTCAAGAAAGTGAGCTCCCTCAAACATTGGGATTCGTAAGGTCGTCTCCTCATTTAGTTTGCCATCAAAAAAATTAAATTTAAGTGTTTACAACATATTGTATCATCTAGCCGTGGCTCTTATGCCCACATTGGCATTTCAAATCACATTACAAAGTTGCAGTAAATGAAAGGGTTGTTACAAACCCCACCAAAGGAACACCATCCTTGGTGTTGTATAAAATGAAAACAAAAGCTAAGATTTATAATTAATAAATATTACATCAGTCTATACATAAAAAAATGGGTAGAGCTCCCTCCTTTGGTCTTCAAATTTCCAAATAGCTTCATTAGGTCGAAAGTGCTTCCATTGCACCTTGACTTGCTCTATTAGTCAATTTTGAAGTGCTGTCTATCTCCAGTCCAAGATGCACAATAGTTCAGGTTGGAATTCTCCCTCAGGTTCTATCTATATCAAAAACCAATCAATCACATGATTAGTGTCATGTACATACCTTTTAAGTGAAGAAATATGAAATGCATTGTGTGTTTTCATTGTGGGTGGAAAGGCTAGTCTATAAGCTATTGGTCCCACTCTTTCCAAAATATGAAACAATTTAGAAATTATGGGTGCTAATTTAGCACATGACCCCACTTTTAGTGAACTCTTCCTTAGTCTGATGTGGAGATATACATGCTCTCCCACTTGGTATTCTTTGTTCATTTTCTACTGGTTTGCATAACTCATTTGCCTATCCTTGGAAATCTTCAACTTTTGCTTGATATTAATCACTTCTTTCTCCATTTCCCTTAGCATGTCAGGTCCAAGTACCACTTTGTCCACTGGGTCATCCTAACTAGTGGGAGTGTTGTATTTTCTTTCATATAGTGCCTCAAAAGGACTCATCTTTAGTGACTTTTGGTACCCATTGTTGTATGAAAATTCAACTATTGGTAGGGATTATTCTCACATTTTCTGCTGATGCATGAAATACAACCTCGACATGTTTTCTAGGATTCTGTTTAACCTTTCAGTTTGAAAATATGTCTCAGAATGATAGGCTTCGCTAAAATCTAGTTGAGTCCCAAAGCCAACAAACAATGCTTTTAAAAAATTTGAAGTGAACTCAACATCTCAATCTAAAATGATATTCTTAGGTATGCCATGCAATATGAATATTTTTTTCATAAAAATATAGCTATGTCAATAGCTTTGTGGGTGGACTTAATAGCTATAATGTGAGCTACCTTGCTCAATTTGTCTAAAACACCATAATGACATCATGTTATTTGGATGTCTTTGGAAATCCTGTCATGGAGTCCATGGATATGACTTCACATTTCCATCAGGGATTGGAATTGGTTGTAGTAATCTTGCTGGATGTCTACATTCTACTATAACTTGTTGGCATTCCAACACCTGCCAATATATTCAACTAATTCCTTCTTCATTTCTAGCCAATAATATAATTTATTTAGGTTATCATTTTCTGGTGACTAGTATGACTTGAATAATGTCTTTTGTGAAACTCATCCATTGTGAGTCTCTTAAAGTTGGTCACATAGGCTACATACCATCTGTCTTTGAACAACAAAATACCATCACCAATTAGCTTATAATTCTTGCTTATTGTTTTCTCTGTTTCTTGTTGTTAGCATTACTTCACATACTAAAAGTGTTCATCATGTAGCAATGCCTCTTTAATCCTTGCTTTGGTGTTAATTTCACAAGTGTTCATAGCTACCAAGTGAGCTACTAGTAGTATTCTACTAAGTGCATATACTACTCGGTTTTCCTTACTCTTAATATGATTGATTTCAAAACCAGATTCTCTAATCAAAGCTAACCATCTAGCTTGTCTAACATTTAAGTTGGCATGATCAAACAAGTATTTCAGTACTCCATGATATGACATCAACATAAACCTTTCCAAAGAAACTAGTATCTCCACATCTTTAGAGAATTCATAATTGTTGCTAGCTCCAAGTCATGAGTACACATGCTCATTTAGTTTCCTTGATTCGTAGGAGATTGATTGCATGATGACTCTACCTAGCCCTTCCTTGCATGCATATGTGGAAATTATTAAATTTTTGTCTGGGTCTGTTATTCCAAAATTAAGTGCATGTGTGAGAAAGTACTTAAGTTTCTCAAAGCTAGTTATGCACTCCGATATCCATTAAAATTTTACTCCTTTCTTCTGTAATGTTATGATTGGATGTCCAATCTATGAAAACCCTTGAATGATTTGTCAGTAATATCCGACCAATCCCATGAAGGATCTTACCTCCATAACATTTTATGGAGTGAGCCACTCCATTATGGCCTTGATCTTTTATGGATATACAACTAGCTCCTTCCTTTGAGATGTCATGTCTCAAATATTGTACTTGTGATTGAAAGATTGACAGATTGAAGAAGACATTGGGCATTGTGAGTTGCTACCAAACATATCTTGATGAAGTATTGCAATGGGTTGGAGCCCAAGAGGTTGGTGCCTTGGAAAGTCCAACTTGGTGCTTGGAAAATATAAGATTGGTGTCCTTGGAGTTGGTGCTCCTAAACTCAAGGTTGGTGCCTTGGATAAGATAGTGTTGGAGCCCTAGAGGATCAGAGTCCTCAAGAAACCAGGTCAGAGCTTGAAACAGATATAGGGTTGGAGCCCTTGAGGTTGGTGCCTCAGAATTGACAAGGTTGGATCCTTGGAATTCCAATTCGGTGCTTGGAAAATACAGGTTGGAGCCTAGGAGTTTGAAGATCGGTGTCTTCATCTAGGGTTGGATCCCTACATATATTGTACTTTATTTATTGAAGAAATTAATAAAAGAAGTTTATTTCTATTGTTAATTTTGTGTTCTAAATATAATTGATCTAACTGGTAAAATTAACAGTTGAAAAGAAATATTGATTCACCCCCCTCTCAGTATTTCCAACATATATGGGCACTATAGAAGATATTGTCCTAAACTTAAGAAGGAAAATAACAAGAGAAATAAGGAAGAAGCCCATATTACCAAAGAAGTGGAAGAACCTGCGAAGAAGAATCTTATGAAGGAGGAAGTGAGAGATCTATACTATGACTGAGATAATCTCCTCCAATAAGTACTCTTCACTTGTGTAAATAGAGCTATCTAGATAAGAAGCATTTTAAATATGATAGGATGCATCATATTAGAAGATGACATCGTGGTGGAAGCATTAGAAGTAAGAGCTCATGACATCACCATAAGAAACATGAAAGATGTCTCACATAAAATATATGGCAGCCAACAATGAAGGATATATCTCTTGGGAACCTCATTGAAATCTCAAGTGACACATATGGGAAAAAGGAATAAGTCATCCAGAAGAAGGCTCATCACTCTCTAATGGAATCTTAATCGGAAGATTCACCAATCTAGAAAGGAAGCAAGTGTTTCATTAGGAACTCCAACTTGTAGAATTCATGGGATGATGATATGATGACATAAGAGATGAGGCAAATCAAGTATTGAAGCTCTTTTCAATCAAGGATAATGCTAAAAGAAGCCTAGATGACCTGAAAGAAAAATGTGGTATGTATGCTTGTATTCAATATTATAAAATCATGTCGAATGGTTGTAGGTAACATGGATCACTACTCTATCTTGAGAAGCGTGATCAAAGGGAAAGGATCTTGTTCTATGTAAGGATGTAGCAAGGCATGGGTCACACTAGATGAAATCAACATAATATGTCGTCATATGGAATATGAGGTGATTGACAGTAACCACAGGAACTATGATTGGAAGCTCCTGGGAATGAAACATGTGAAGAAAGGAAGGAAGAGATTGTAGACTATGCAACCGTGGAAGGAGGAAATCAACATCCAAGAACTGGAATATTTAACTATGATATCTCTTAGAAAGATACAAAGACTTTGATGGAAGTTTGAAAAAGATGGAGACCCTTGAAAATATACATCTTTGGGAAATGTGTCAACTTTTATGCAGGATGTTGATGCCAATACGAAGATGTCATGATGAAATACAATCAAAAAGGTAATTTTTGATTTAACAGTTCATTTCTTATTTTTGAACAAATATCTCGATGGGGTTATGCAGGACTCTCAAGGGAAGAACTGTAAATTTCTTCCAAGAGGACAATGTGGAAAGATGTAAGAGCCTTTCAAAGAACAAAACATAAGTAAGGGAGCATGACATGAAGCAAGGCCAACTATATAATGATGAATCACTTTTAGATGAAAGGAATGATGGCATGGCTGACTCATGGATAAAAGTTATGGATGGCCTATGACCTATGAAGAAGTCCCAAAAGATGAAGACTCCATGACAAATAAGAAATTCATGACATAGAAGCAAGGAGCTCTTCAAGCAGCTGGTTGTCTTTTCATCTGCACACTAGGAGCTTCTGTAGGTCCCTAGCTAAGAGGGAGTCTGGAAAGGAGTTTTCTTGCTTGATAGAAACTTGGAAGCAATATGACCTCCCTAATTGAGAGGGAGAGAGAGACACATCATTCTGGTCTTCACTTTGGAAGACAAAATGGAGGAATGGGTAATCATCTAGCATTCGATGCTCTTTGAGGATAAGATAGGGCATCCAAGATAAGGTTAGTTGTAGAGGACATATATTCTTTGAGAACTGGGAATCCAAGATAAGAATAGTCCTGATGGAACACACCTTGAGAACCCGGGTGGGGTATGTTCCATGAGAGACAATTCTAAGGGTGTCTATAAATCATTAGTCTCGCCAGCATTGAACTTAGATCTTGTGGGGAGATAGAGTTGTGAGTCATGGCCTTGCTATGTGACAATGATGGTTAATATGATGCTATACAGGTGGGTTACCAATTCATTCTTCTTATGAGAAGTTATTCAGATTGAGAATGACTAAGAACTATTATGAATACCTCCCTAGTTAAGAGGGAGCGTTGAAAAGTGTAACTAGGTTCTATATTCATAATGACTTGTAATTGTGATTTTTGTAAGTGATGTAAAGAAGAAAAATATAATTATTATTGTAATGCTTGTTTCATGGGTTTCATGAGCAAGAGATTTTACTTCTATATGGCTCCCATTTTGAACCTTTAGGATTTTTCAAAAAGAGTCAATTTCATACCCTTCTTTGGCATGTTACAAATGTATAGGAGTCTATATAATTGTCAAGAATCCCTCCAAGACAAGCACAAGTTACTCCTCTTCATATCAGCCTCAAGATAAAGTGAAGTACTGATGTCAGATTCAACTAATGGAGACACACGTGTTCGAATACTCATGTCGTATTATTTATATGGGATAACCACTATATATATGTGGCTAGGGTCTTCACATTTCCATAGTCAAGGAGTTTGGTTTACCTTTGAGATTTGGATAACAATTGTAGTAACAAGTACAGAGACAAGTTCAGATATCAATTATAGTGACAAGTATTTCGGTAAGGAACTCAGATATGTGATCTTATCTTCGGTGCTACTACAAACGAGTTTGCAATATATAAATAGTGATGAAGTATCACCACAATGCCACAATATTGGTGAAATATCAGTAAATGTCTCAATTCTATATCAAAGAAAAGATATCAGTTCCATCTTAGAAAAAAGGTCTCAATACTAGCTCAGGAAGAAGTCTCAATGCTACCACAAAGGATTATGACTTCAATTTCTGTCTCATTGCAGAAGGAAAATTTCAATGTCATTATAAGTGACCACAGGATTCAGTACAATGACCTCAAGTGATCTCATACAATAAGAAATATGAAGCTTAAGTGTAGTAGAAGGAATTGAGATAGATTAAACAAGGAAGTAGAAGAAGAACTAGTGTCTTGGTCTTGGAGTGGCGAATAGGTCAAGGGTCTAGGTCTTGGTATTGTTTAATTGAAGTTTCTATAAGAAAAATTCATTTGGTTTTTCCTCTTAAAGAGTGATAGACTTTGGCCCTGGATGAAAACCTACGTACTATGTCTCTTGTCTTGTTTATTGTTCATGCATTGATAATTGTCTTGATGAAAAGAGCACTATAATAACATAATAAAGAGAAGATTACAATCAATAAGTGAGAAATATCTCATAAGAAATTATCAAAGTAGGTAAATCACCTAACTATTGATGCCCTAGATTTCTCAACATGGAATCAGAGCTAAGGTGACAAAGTCAAGAAGGGGCATCTAATCAAAGAGACACACAAGGATCGAGTTTCAAGAATGGAATCAAAGCTAGTCTAAGGATATCAAAGCAAAAGTTCCAGATCTACATCATACCAAAAACCCTCAATCTACTTGAGAAAAAGTCTTGGGATCATCATCAAGGAGGAAGAAAAAATAAAGACCAAAAACCCTAGAAGCATTTCCAAGATCAACTCGAACATCATCCAAGAAGTAGAAGTAATTCCTACGACAAAAGAAGACTAGATCGAAGAACATTGTCATCATCTTCAAAAGGGTATGTGAGGCAAGCTCCCTCTCATAGAAGCAAAGCTTTAACCTTTGAAGAACTCCATCAATGTGATCTCTCTCCCAAAGGGATCAAGGATTACTCTTGAAGAAGAAATCTATCAAGAAGTAGTCTTCTACTCTCTATATCACTAACTTCTACTCTCTATATCACTATCAAATTAAAGGATGAAGCAAGTGGAGAAAGGAAAATCTACTCAATTAAGTATATCTATGACTTCACCTAAATCTATAAAAATGTACTTTTGCAAGGAAAGTAACAAATTGGTTGAGGCTTCAAATTTTCTTGCATGGAAGAAAAGATCAACTCTAAACCTTATTAAGACTGAAGTCATGGAACACATTAAGGGCTCAATAACCCAACCTGCTAAAGAAGATGCTCATGCACTTGCTAGGTACATGAAAGGGGAAGTGAGGGCTCAAAGGATTCTCATAGAATCCATCAAGGACTCCCTCATGCCATATGTATCAAAATTAAGCACTTCAAAAGATATATATAACAAATGGTAGATTTGTTTTCTGTGAGTATTGCAGGAGAAGTTATCTCTCTAAGGCAAGAACTCTACAAATTGAAGATTTAAAAGGAATAAGGAATAACCTCATACTTCATAAGGATTTCTGAAATAAGAGATCAACTTCAAAATTTAGGCGAAATAATGTCTGATAGAGAAATGCACTGTAGTATTAAATGTACTACCAGAGGAATGGGGAAACTTCACTTCAAGTATTTATGGGAAGAAAGAAGCCACTCCTTTCCAGGATCTATGGTCACTATGAAGGATTGAAGAAATCCATTTGAAGGCAAAAACTAATGTAGGACCAAATGAGAAAAATCAAGCATATGCTGCTATGACAAAGAGAAAAGGAAAGTTTGGTAAATTTGGTTCTCAAAAAAAGAAGAAGAACATGGCTAAGATTCAATTCTATGGATGTCAAGAATATGGGAACTATAGAAGAGATTGTCCTAAACTTAAGAAGGATAATAACATGTGAAATAACGAAGAAGACCATATTACTGAAGAAGTGAAAGAACCTAAGAAAAATAAGCTTAAGAATGAGGAAGTGATAGATATCTACTAAGACTAAGATAATCTCCTCCACTAAGTACTCTTTAGTTGTGTAAATAGTAGCTATATAGATAGGAAGCATTGTAAATATGATAGGATGCATCATATTAGAATATGACATCATGGTAGAAGCATTGGAAGTAAGAGCTCATGACATCACCATAGGAAACATGAAATACGTCTGACACAAAATCTATGGCTGTCAACTATGAAAGATATATCTATTGGGAACCTCATTGAAAGTGATTTGTAATCTAAACTTGAAGGTGATATACAAATTGCAAGTGAAATTTTATATGTTTTTTGGGTAATGGATCAAGTTACTAAACACATAAGAAAGTGATTTTTAAACATAATTAAAAACCAAAATAGAGAAAAAATACTATATCAGAAAGACATAACAACAAACATGATAAAAGAGTTCACCCCTCTCCTAGGCTACATCTCCTCGTCCAACTTCTAATGTAGGGCCTCTTTCATTGTGCTAAAAAATATGTGTTTACATGAATTTTCAATTCTTAGAATGCAAAACAATTTCTCCATTGGATCCAAAATTGTCAAAAACCTCCATCTGGGTTCTTTTTGCACCTCATTTGGCCAAAAATTGAGAAAGTGATTTTTAAACATAATTAACAACCAAAATAGAGAAAAAATACTATATCAGAAAGACATAACAACAAACATGATAAAGGAGTTCACCCCTCTCCTAGGCTACATCTCTTGGTCCAACTTCTAATGTAGGGCCTCTTTCATTATGCTAAAAAATATGTGTTTACATGAATTTTCAATTCTTAGAATGCAAAAAAATGTCTCCATTGGATCCAAAATTGTCAAAAACCCCCATCTGGGTTCTTTTTGCACCTCATTTGGCCAAAAATTGAGAAAGTTATGCCTGTTACAATTTTTTCCCAAATTCCAGAACCAACCATCCTACAGTTCGACCCAAATTTGGCTTGAGCACCCCAAACGCGAAACGGTGCACAAACTTGGCATACAATCCTGCCCGACGGGCAAAATTGTTGGACAGTTAAATTATCCATTAATCCCCGAGTTCTAAAATTTTCGGTCTTATGGGGGCCACGTGCCTAGGGGTCAGGGCTAACTGCCCACCCTCATTGGCTGGCCCCCCAACACATTGTGTCATGGTCATATTATGTGCCCATAGAACCCAGGCCTGGTGCCAATGCACTCTGACAACTTTTATCTCCACGCTCCTGGTCATATTGCGGGCCATATGCCTTGGGGCTGGCCCCCAATGTAAGTACTGAGGGGATGGCCCCCATCCAATACTGCATTGGTGGTCATATTGGCCACATGTTGTAGGTTTTAACCCCGTACAGAAATTACCTGCATATGAATTCTAAATCACAAGAAAAAATGCGAGAGCATAACACATAAAACACATATACACAGAGATTTCCCACTGGATCTCAAAACCGAGACTACCCTTGATTTTTCATTATATTCCTTTCAATGTTACAATACATATTTATACATGCCGAAGCATCCAATACCATGGACCGAAAACCATCGCGTCCAAAACCGTGGACCGAAAAAACCATAGGTAGGTTCGCCCAACCTAATATAGGGTTCTCCCACTTGTTGTTTTCTTTCCACAGGGGGCCACAGGAGAGCTTAGTCATTTTTCCAGCCCTGAAACCCCCATTGTTTCTCTACACCAAGAGAACTTCTCAGAGCTCACAGATTTTGTCAATGCATCTGCAGTATTCTTCAAGGTGTCCACCTTTACCAGCAACACCTTTTTGTCT
>APFE030097938.1:23436-75958 GCA_000404065.3 Pinus taeda
CCCCCGGTTCACTACGTAGGTTAGTCGTGGAAAGAATATAACACAACCCAACACATGTGGCCCAGGGCTGGCCTTCTATGGGCTAGCCCCCTCTGCTCCTCCTCCGATGGTCTCTTGAGGCCGCATATGACCCAGGATGGCCCCTTAGGGTTGGCTCCCATCTAACTCCACCACGGTTTAGCTGTAATGTTCTTTGTATTATGGGATGTGACCACGCCTTGCCCCTGGGGGTAAACCCTGAGCCCTTGGCTCCTTCACCAGTCATGTGGTGTGGGGTGTGTCCATGGGTTAGGGCTTAGCCATGGTCCCCTTCCCCCAATATGAAATGCGCTCCACTTTAAATGTAATTCGAAACCTTAGTTAATTAAGAACCAAATGTGATGGCGCATTGGTATGGCTTGTGGTTTCTTGGTGCTTGGTCGTGGGTTCAAATCCGGTGGGTATCTTGGCCCCTCACAAAATTTTTAACCCATCACTTGAGGCCATGTGGCAACCTGCAATTGGCCCACGTGGCTCTCGCGCATTGGCCAATAATACACAGTCAACCACCCAAAATATTAATAAAAAATTTGAACCATAAACATTAAAAAATTTATGAGCTAATCAAACTTGAAAGTTTTGGACAAATTAGGGGTGGAGAAGTGGTAGGCTACCACCAAACCAAAATGTCCAGTCACCTGCCAATTCTACAATAGTTTGCCTATTTGAAAATTTGATCGGAACACGATATTGGGAGCATATGATATCACTTTAGAGTGAAACGAGCTGCATTGGATTCAAACCACTGAGATCTATCTAATCGTACATGTTTTAAGCTCTTTCAAACACTTTTAATTTTGAGCACTAATTTGATCCTTTGGATCAGAAAGCTCAAGTGGAACTTATGGGAAAAAGGAAGAATTCATCCTGGATAAGGCTCATCATACATCAGTCAAAAGGTAACATCTGCTAGATAGGGATATGCAATATCCTTAAGGTTCTCTAATGGAATCTGCATCGGAAGATTCACCAATCTAAAAAGGAAGCAAGTGTTTCATTAGGAACTCCAACTTGTAGAATTAATGGGATGATGATATGATGACATAAGAGATGAAGCAGATCAAGGATTGAAGCTCTTTTCAATCAAGGAAGTTGCTAAAAGAAGCCTAGACGACCTAAAATAAAAATGAGGTATGTATGCTTGTATTCAATATTATAATGTAACGTCAAATGGTTGTAGGTAACATGGATCACTACTCTATCTTGGGAAGCATGATCAAAGGGAAAGGATCTTATTCTATATAAGGATGCAACAAGGCATGGGTCACACTAGATGTAATCAACATAATATGTCCTCATATTGAATATGAGGTGATTGAGAGTAATTGGAGGAAATCTGATTGGAAGCTGCTGGGAATGAAACATGTGAAGAAAGGAAGGAAGAGATCATAGACTATGCAACCATGGAAGGAGGCAATCAACATCCAATAACTGAAATATTTGACTATGATATCTCCTAGAAAGATATGAAGACTCTGATGGAAGTCTGGAAATGATGGAGACCCTTGAAAATATACATATTTGGGAAATGTGTCAACTTGTATGCAAGATGCTAATGTTAACAGGAAGATGTCATGATGAAAGAGCATCACAAAGGTAATTTTTGATTAAGTGTTCATTTCTTATTTTTGAGAAAATATCTGGATGGGCCTATGCAGGATTGTCAAGGGAAGTACTGTGAATGTCTTCCAAGAGGACTGTGTAGAAAGATGTAAGAGCCTTCTGAAGAACGTAAAGAAGGCACCATGACATGAAGCAAGGCTAGATGTAGAATGATGGATTGCTTTTGGATGAAAAGAATTATGACATGACTAACTTATGGATGAAAGTTATGGATGGAATATTCCCTAAGAATAAGTTCCAAAAGATGAAGACTCCATGACGAAGAAGAAATTCATGACATTGAAGGAAGGAGCTCTCCAAGTAGCTGGTTATCTTTTCATTTCCACTTGAGGTGCTGTTGTAGGTCCCTAACTAAGAGGTAGCCTGGAAACAAATTTTCTTACTTGATAGAAACTTGGAAGCAATATGACCTCCCTAATTAAGAGGGAGAGATACACACATCATTCTAGTCTTCACTTGGGAATAAAAAATGGAGTATTGGGCAATCATCTAGCATCCAATGCTCTTTGAGGATGAGATAGGGCATCCAAGATAAGAGTAGTTGTAGAAGACCGATATTCTTTGAAGACTAGGAATCCAAGATAAGAATAGTCGTGATGGAACACACCGTGAGAACATGAGTGGGGTATGTTCTAGGAGAGGCAATGTTAAGGGTGCCTATAAATCATTGGTCTTGCCAAAATTGAGCTAAGATCTTGTGGTGAGATAGAGTTGTTAGTAAAGGCATTGCTATGTGACAATGCTGGTTGATATGATGCTAACAGATGGGTTACCAATCTGATTCTTCTTATGAGAAATTCTTCAGATTGAGAATGATCAAGTACCATTATGAATACCTCCCTAGTTAAGAGGGAGTGTTGAAATGTGTAACTGGGTTCGGCCTTCATAATGACATGTAATTTTGATTTTTGTAAATGATGTTAAGAAGAAAAATAAAATTATTATTGTAATGCTTTCTTCATGTGTTTGATGAGAAAGATATTTTATTTTTAGATGGATCCCAATGTGAGCTTTTAGGATTTGTCAAAAGAGTCAGTTTCATACCCTTCTTGGGCATGTTACAAATGTATATGAGCCTATAGAATTGTCAAGAAACCCTCCAAGGCAAGCACAGGTTACTCCTCTTCAAGTCGGCCTCAAGATAAAGTGAAGTCCTCATGTCAGATTCACCTAATGGAGAAACACTTGTTCGAATACGCATGTCATCTTATTTATATGGGACAACCACTATATATATGTTGATAGGGTCTTCAAATTTCCACAGTCAAGGAGTTTAGTTTACCTCTGAAATTCGGATAACAATTGGAATAACAAGTACAAAGACATGTTCAGATATCAAATGCAGCAACAAGTATCTCGGTAAAGGAATTCGGATAGGTGATCTTATATTTGGTGCTACTACAACAAGAGTTTGCAGTATATACACTGTGATGAAGTCTCACCACAATGCCACAATCTCGGTGAAATCTCAATAAAGGTCTCGGTGTTATCTCAAGGAAAAGGTATCAATGCTATCTTAGGAAAAAGGTCTTGGTACTAACTCAGGAAGAAGTCTCGATGCTACCACAAATGATTGTGACTTTAGTTATGGTCTCATTGTAGAAGGAAAAGTTCAGCGTCATCATAAGTGACCATAGGATTCGATACAATGATTTCAAGTGATCTCATACAATAAGAAATCTAAAGCTTAAGTGCAGTAGAAGGAACTTAGGTAGAGTAAACAAGGAAGCATAAGAAGAACTGGTGTCTTTGACTTGGAATGAAAAATAGGTCAAGGGTATTGGTATTGGTATTCTTCAATTGAAGTTTCTATAAGAAGAATTCATTTGGGTTTTCCTCTCAAATAGTGAGAGGTTTTGGCCCTGGCTGACAACCTACATATTGTGTCTCTTGTCTCCTTTACTTTTCATGCATTGGTAGTTGTCTTGATGAAAAGAACACTATAATAACATAAGCAAGAGAAAATTATAATGAAGAAGTGAAAAATCTCTCACAAGCAATTATCAAAGTAGATAAATCACCTAATTATTGATGCCCTATATTTCTCAACACCAAATCAAAGATAAGGTGACAAAGTCAAGAAGGGGCAACTAATCAAAGAGACGCACAAGGATCAAGTTTCAAGAAATGCATCAAATCTAGTTGAAGGATATCAAAGTGAAAGTTCAAGATCTACATTCTACCAAAATCCCTAGATCTACTTCAGTAAAAGTCTTGGGATCATCATCAAGGAGGAAGCAGAAAGAAAGACCAAAAATCCTAGAAGAACTTCCGAGATCTTCAATCGACCATCATACAAGAAGTAGAAGTATTTTCTAATACAAAAGAAGACTAGATCTAAGAACATTGTCATCATCTTCAAAAGGGTTTGTGAAGCAAGCTCCCTCTCATAGAAGAAAAGATTTAACCTTTTAAGAACTCCATCAAAGTGATCTCTCTCCCAAAGGGATCAATGATTACTCTTGAAGAAGAAATATATCAAGTAGTAGTCTTCTACTATCTATATCATTATCAAATTAAAGGAGGAAGCAAGTGGAGAAATAAAAATCTACTCAAGTAAGTATATCGACGACTTCATCTGAATCTATCAAAATGCATTTTTGCAAGGAGAACAATAAATTGGTTGGGGCTTCAAATTTTCTTCCATGGAAGAAAAGAATAGATCTAAACCTTATTGAGAATGAAGTCATGGAACACATCAAGGGCTCAATAAACCAACATCCTAAAGATGATGCTTAAGTACTTGCTAGGTACATGAAAGGGGAAGGGAGGGCTCAAAGGATTCTCATAGAATCCATAAAGGACTCCCTCATCCCATATGTATCAAAATTAAGCACTTTAAAAGATATATATAACAATTTGGGAGAGTTGTTTTCCTTGAGAATTACAGAAGAAGTTATCTCTCTAAGGCAATAACTATACAAATTGAAGATTACAAAGGAAGAAGGAATAGCCTCATACTTCATAAGGATTTTTGAAATAAGAGATCAACTTCAAGAATTGGGTAAAATAATGTCTGACAAAGAAATGACCATTGTAGTGTTAAATGCACTACTAGAGGAATGGGGCAACTTCACTTCAAGTATTTATGGGAAGAAAGAAGCCACTCCTTTCTAGGATCTATGGTCACTATGAAAGATTGAAGAAACGAGGCTGAAGGCAAAAATAGATATAGGATCAAATGAGAAAAATCAAGCATATGCTGCTATGACAAAGAGAAAAGGAAAGTTTGGTAAAACTGGTCCTCAGAAAAAGAAGAAGAACATGGATAATATTAAATGTTATGGATGTCAACAATATGGGCACTATATAAGATATTGTCCTAAACTTAAGAAGGACAATAACAAGAGAAATAAGGAAGAAGACCATATTACCGAAGAAGTGGAAGAATGTGAGAAGAAGAAGCTTAAGAAGGAGGAAGTGAGAGATCTCTACTATGACTAAGATAATCTCCTCCACTAAGTACTCTTCGTTTGTGTAAATAGTAGCTATCTAGATATGAAGCATTGTAAATATGATAGGATGCATCATATTAGAAGATGAAATCATGGTAGAAGCATTAGAAGTAAGAGCTTGTGACATCACCATAGGAAAGATGAAAGATGTCTGACACAAAATCTATGGCAATCAACTATGAAGGATGTATCTCTTGGGAACCTCATTTAAAGCTCATGTGACACTTATGGGGAAAAGAAGAAGTAATCTAGGACAAGGCTCATCATACATTAGTCAAAAGGTAGCATCTACTGGATAGGGATATGCAAGATCCTTAAGATTTTCCAATGGAATGTTCATTGAAAGATTCACCAATCTAGAAATGAAGCAAGTGTTTCATCGTGAACTCCAACTTGTAGAATTCATGGGATGATGATATGATGACATAAGAGATGAATCAAATCAAGGATTGAATCTCTTTTCAATCAAGGAAGCTGCTGAAAGAAGCCTAGATGACCTAAAAGAAAAACGAGGTATGTGTGCTGGTATTCAATATTATAAAGTCAGGTCGAATGGTTGTAGGTAACATGGATCACTTCTCTATCTTGAGAAGCATGATCAAAGGGAAAGTATCTTCTTATATATAAGGATGTAGCAAGGCATGGGTTACACTATATGGAATCAACATAATATGTCCTCATATGGAATATGAGGTGATTGACAGTAACTGGAGGAGCTCTGATTGGAAGCTCCTGGGAATGAAACATGTGAATAAAGGAAGGAAGAGATCATAGACTATGAAATCATGGAATGAGGCAATCAACATCCAATAACATAAATATTTGACTATGATATCTCCCAGAAAGATATGAAGACTCTGATGGAAGTCTGAAAAAGATGGAGACCCTTGACAATATACATCTTTGGGAAATGTGTTGACTTGTATGCAGGATGCTAATGCCAACAAGAATATGTGATTTAATTGTTCATTTCTTATTTTTGAACAAATATCTGGATGGGCTTATGCATGACTATTAAGGGAAGAACTATGAATGTCTTCCAAGAGGACCACGTAGAAAGATGTAAGAGCCTTCCGAAGAACAAAACACAAAGAAGGCAGGATGACATGAAGCAAGGCGAGATGTAGAATGATGGATCAATTTCAGATGACAGGAATGATGACATAACTAACTCATGGATGAAAGTGATGGATGGCCTATGCCCTATGAATAAGTCCCAAAAGATTAAGACTCCATGATGAAGAATAAATTCATGACATTAAAGGAAGGAGCTCTTCAAGCAGTTGGTCGTCTTTTCATCTCCACTTGAGGAGCTTCTGTAGGTCCCTAGCTAAGAGGGAGTTTGGAAACAAGTTTTTTTTCTTGATAGAAAATTGGAAGAAATATGACCTCCCTAATTGAGAGGGAGAGATAGACACTGGTCTTCACTTGGGAAGAAAAAATGGAGCATTAAGTGAGTATTGAGGATGAGATAGGGCATCCAAGATAAGGGTAGTCATAGAGGACCAATATTCTTTGAGGATTGGGAATCCAAGATAAGAATAGTCCTGATGGAATACACCTTGAGAACCCGAGTGAGGTATGTTACATGAGAGATAATGTTAAGGGTATCTATAAATCATTGGTCTTGCCAGCATTGAGCTCGGATCTTGTGGAGAGATAGAGTTGTTAGTCAAGGCCTTGTTATGTGACGATGCTAGTTGATATGATGATATACAAATGGATTACCAATCCAATTCTTTTGATGAGAAATTCTTCAGATTGAGAATCACCAAGTACGATTATGAATACCTACCTATTTAAGAGGGAGTTTTGAAAAGTGTAACTAAGTTCGGTCTTCATAATGACATGTGATTGTGATTTTTGGAAAATTTGTAAATAAGGAAAATAAAATTATTATTGTAATGATTGCTTCATTGGTTTCATGAGCAATACATTTTATTTTAGATGGCTCCCATTGTGATCCTTTAGGATTTGTAAAAAAGAGTCAATTTCATACCCTTCTTGGGCGTGTTACAAATGTATATGAGTCTATAGAATTGTCAAGAAGCCCTCCAAAACAAGCACAAGTTACTCTTCAAGTCAGCCTCAAGACAAAGTGAAATGCTAATGTTGACTTCACCTAATGGAGACACACCTGTTTGAATACTCATATCAGATTATTTATATGGGACAACCACTATATCTATGTGGATAGGGCATTCACATTTCCACAGTCAAGAAGTTCCGTTTACCTCTGAAATTCGGATAACAATTGTAGTAACAAGTACAGAGACAAGTTCAGATATCAATTGTAGTGAAAAGTATTTCGCTAAAGGAACTCGAATAGGTGATCTTATCTTCATTGTTACTATACCAAGAGTTTTCAATATATACACAGTGATGAAGTCTTAAAATAGTGCCATGATCTCGATGAAATCTCAATAAAGGTCTTGATGTTATCTCAAAGAAAATATATCAGTGCTATCTCGAAAAAGGTCTTGGTACTAGCTCAAGGAGAAGTCTCGATGCTACCACAAAGGATTGCGACTTTAGTTTTGGTCTCATTACAGAAGGAAAATTTAAGTTTAATTACAAGTTACCATAGGATTCGGTATAGTGACCTCAAGTGATCTCATACAATAAGAATATGAAGCTTAAGTGCAGTAGAAGGAATCAAGATAGAGTAAACAAGGAAGTAGAAGAAGAACTAGTGTCTTGGTCTTGGAGTCGAAAATAGGTCAAAGGTATTGGTCTTGGTATTCGTCAATTGAAGTTTCTATAAGAAGGATTCATTTGGGTTTTCCTCTCAAAGAGTGAGAGGTTTTGGCCCTAGCTAACAAGCTACATACTGTGTCTCTTGTCTCCATTATTGTTCATGCACTAGTAATTGTCTTGATGAAAATAACACTATAATAACATAAGCAAGAGAAGATTATAATGAAGAAGCGAAAAATCTCTCACAAGGAATTATCAAAGTAGAGAAATCACCCAACTATTGACGCCCTAGATTTCTCAACACAAAGGAAAGCATTTAGTGGTTTATCAAGCCATTCAACAAGAACTTGAGTGTCTCAACTTTCCAAGTGGTTTATCATCCCATTCACGAAGCTCTGAGCGGTTTATCATCCCATTCACCAAGATCTAAGTGATTTATCAACTCTCTAGCAAGCACTTATAGGTTTATCATCTTAGCCAACAAGAACTAAGTGAGTCATTGTATCCACTGAGTCTTCATTGGCCAATCCAACATCGAAAATCAACCACTGACCACATCGATTTTACAAGGAACATCCCAATAAATGGATTTGGCTTGAATCCACTTCTCTAAATGCAGTGCTCTAGTGCTCCTTCTCCTACCCTTCCTTCTTTTCTATCTCCCACAGTTTTGTGTGTTCTTCATACTCTCCCACCCATTGTCATGTTCCCTCTCTAATTATTCTATCTCCATTGTGTACTCATATGTATTTTATTTTGTGTGTTGGATTTTTCCCCAACACATCCTACAAGAAGGGAAGTCACATGGGCCTCACCCTTCACTTCAGAAAACACATACAAAAATTTAATGTATGTTGAGAAGACCATGAATTCGTCAGGGAGATAGATGGGTAAAAATAAATGAAATGGATTTGGTTTTGGGTAATAACTTGCACAACAAATCCTCCTCCTCAGATCTATGAATATGTGTCCACTCCTCCAAGTCAACCATATTTTCAATTTTACATAAAAAAATATATATGGTGACATTTACATGGAGGGTAGTAAAAAGGGATGTTATAGACCCCACCCGCTTAAAGGAACCCCATCCTTGGTTTTCTATAAACAAAACATAAAATACATTCGTGAGATATATATATACATAGATCTTTTCATTCATTTACATATTAAGCAAAAATGGTTATGATACCCTGATCTGATTAGCCATTTTCTCAGTGGCTTCATCTGGTCTAAAGAGCTTCCATTCCACCCCAACCTGCTATATTACTCTATTTTAGAGCATGATCTGCCTTCGGTCTAGAATGCACTATGGTTTTGGTTAGAACTATCCCTTGGATTCCACATGTATCATAGAAAATCAACAATATGATTAACATATTATACATATTTTTTAAGAAAATAAATGTGGAAAACATCATGTTCTTTCATTGTGTGTGGCAAGGAAAATCTATAAGCCACTGGCTCCACTCTTTCCAAAATCTGAAATGGTCCACACAATCTTGGCGCCAACTTAGTACAAGATCCTATTCTCAATGAATGTTTTCTTGGTTTGATGATACACATGCTCTCCCACATGGAATTCCTTGTGCATTCTTTGTTGATTTGTATAACTATTTTATCATCCCAGCTGATGAGTGTGCTACATTTCCTGCTATATAAGCCTCAAAAGGGTTCATATTTAGTGACTCTTGATACCCATTGTTGTAGGAAAATTCAACTAAGGGTAGGAATTATTCCCACGTCTTTGGCTGATACATGGCATACATCCTCAACATGTCTTCTAGAACTCTATTTACTCTTTCAACTTGTCCATACGTTTGAGGATGATATGTTGTGCTAAATGATGACTCTGTTCCAAAACCTGTAAACAATGCTTTCCAAAACTTTGAAGTGAATTTTGAATCCTGATCCAAAATGATCTTCTTGGGTATGCTGTGCAATTTAAATATTTCTTTCATGAAAATTTGAGCAATTTCAATTTCCTTGTGGGTGGAATTGATAACTATAAAATGGGTTTCCTTGATCAACTTATCCACTACCACCATTGTAGCATCATGTTGTATAGATTTATTTGGTAGCCCTATGATGGAGTCCATAGAGATGACTTCCCACTTCCACTCAAGAATGGGAATCGACTGTAACAATCCCGCTAGGTATCTAGATTCCACTTTAACTTACTGACATTCCAAACACTTGACAATGTAATAAAAAATTTCCATTTTCATACCTATCCAATAATACATTTTTTTCATGGTTGTTATCATTATTAGATAACCAAGATCACCTGAATAAGGTAATTTTTGAAACTGATCCAAGATGAGCTTCTTTAAGTCACCCATGCAAGACATATACCATCTATCCTTGAATTTCAGCATACCATCATTAGTGAGTGAGTAATTCTTTCTCAATGATCCTTTTGACTCTTGCTGCAAGTGTTCCTTCACATGTTGATAATTCTAATCTTGAATTAATGTCTCTTTGATATCTACTTCACAAGTACTTATGCCTTCCACCTGAGATAATTGCTTACTTCTACTAAGGGTATCTGCTACTTTGTTTTCTTTTCCTTTAATATACCTTATTTAAAAATAAAAAATCACTAATAAAGGCTATCCATCTAGCTTGTCTTGCATTCAACTTGAGCTAGTCAAATAAATATTTGAGTCCTCCATGATCTAACATGAAAAATAACTTCCTTCCAAGTAGGTAGTGCCTCCAAATTTTCATTACATTCATTATTATTGCAATCTCCAAGTCACGAGTGACATAATTTCACTCATGCTCATTTAATTTTCTTGATTCATAACAAACCACATACTTCTTGCATTAGGAATCCACCAATCCCCTCATGAAAAACATCTTTGTAAACCATGATTTGTTTTTTTGGATAAGCTATTCTCAATATTGGTGCATGTGTGAGTAGGGGTTTTAGGTGTTAAAACTAGATGCACACTATTATGTCCATTGGAACTGTTAGTTCTGCTACATGTTGCTAATATTCGAGGAGCAGAAGCAGGCTCGGTCCTTGGTTTTTCTCAGAGGAGGCCTACACCAATTATTCTCACCTTCCCCTTCACCTCACTCATCCTCTTTTCACCTCCATTTCCTGGGCTTCTTGTTAAAAAATCACATAAAAGAACTTTTGCTCTTAAGCCCGAGCGCTAAAGCCTAAACCCCCATACAACCATGATCATTTGACCTCGCGCCTCCGTAACCCATAGCCACCTTTTTATCATAGCCATCGATCGCCGCATCTCAATCCAACAGTTCCCCTGCCACATTTAATGAACAACCTGCCCGTTTATTTCCCCATCGTCTGATCACCTCCGCTACGATCGGACAACGTTCGCTCTCCCTACACTCGCAAAATAACAACACGTTAACTCACAATGAAAATTGGTTTTTGTGTTTCCCCGCTGCCACGCGTCACCATCTAAATGGTATCGTGCACCATTGTACGTTTACCGCCCATCGACCGAAAGCGGTGCGATCAATACCGCCTGCCGCTAAAACCATCGTTCCCGCACGTTAACTCCCGCGCGTCTCCTCTGCCCGATTACCGTTGGGTCTGTCCTCCTGAGATCCAACGACCTGCATTCACTCCACTTCCCTATCTCCTAGTACTCCCTGCTAAGCCATACCCGTCGTCCATCTGCTCAATCCGACGACCAATATTGTTCCTCCATCTAGTTCGTCCATTTGCCATGTAGTACGCAACTTTTGATCGTTCCGTGCTCTCGAAGGACAAAGATAACTAGTATTCATTACTGATTGCAGTAGTTCCTCAACAATCACATTCAAGAGACAATAGGGCTGAGAAGGAAAGGACAGAGCTTGATCAAGCAAGTGTATCTAACAGTTATGGGACTCCATTCCACACGACACTCCACCTGCCCGCGAGGACATCAGAGAACTTGAGAAGATCGGATTTATTCATTAAAGCAGGCAAATTGCACGAGAGGCTCCATTAAGCAGTTAAAGCATTTGGTGGTCAATTATGACCCCTCCATACCTAGAATGGCTGAGTGCCTTTGTAATTCAAATTCTATATATACCCAGAAACAAGATGTAATCAGGGTTGATGGTTGTTGTTTTGATGTAAGGTTCAACTTCTGGAGATTGTAACTGCTTTGATACTTGCAGCGTCTCATCTTCATTTTTAGCTAATACAAGCTCATTTTGCTGTTAATTGCTCACTTTCCATTCCTATTATGTTCTAGGTTGTGCCTGTTATGCAGTTCTCCTGAACTCTTGATGTTTAGCATTGGAGGAGCTGTCATCCTACTTTTGTGTTAAAATCTTGTATGTATCAGTGAAAGTGTTATTCAGGTTTCTTTTCACTTAATGCCAGAGAGCTGTCATCCTGTCTGTGTATTAGGGAGTTAGATTTGCAGACCTCTTTATTGGTTGCAGCCGACCATCACAAGGTCTTGTGCATATGCTGGTGTGGTCAATATTCTCCATATTCACCCAATCTTTAAACTGTGAGTAATTGGTGGTCTAAAGCCTTGTAGCCTGGGGGTGTTCACGCATGTCTGGAGTCAAGCAAAGTAGGAGTGGTTATCTGGCTTGAACAAGCATCATTCCTTCCATTCATCCATCTGCAACATTAAGTTGAATTAGTAATGTCTTGAGCATCTCCGAGCTACAACCTAGGAGAGTTTCTTGGGGTTATAACATTAATTGGCGTCGTTGCCGGGGAGAGGAGATTAAAGCTCAGCTTCCTTGGGAGAACGACATAGTTCCAGCTTTGATGATAGACAAATTGTGGACACATTTCTGGTTGTAATCATCTATCTGGCGACTCTACTAGAGAACCAAACTAGTGGCAACTCCACATTATAGTTTTGACTCAGTTTGTGAGGCATACCTAGAGAAATCCTCAGAAATCACCAGCTGACCCAATGCCTGACCCTGAGAAGATTGTTAAGCCGAAGAAACATCACAGAGAGGAGCATCAGGATCAGGTAAGTCTAAAAAACCTTATGTATCTCTGCAAGAAGGGCCTATAGCTGAGAATATACAGTTTGAGATATAAAGCCTAACATTGTTAGTGAAGAACTACCCTCAGAGATTCATAAAGCTCCTTGTTCTTTCAGTTCCCCTTTGGATCTCAGTCCAAAGAAAGCCTCCCATATAGTCCATCATATTCCTTTTCTCTGTCATCTATTTCATTGCTTGCTACCATTCAATATGCCAGTATCCTTCCACCTACCCCAGTCATGGCAGGTCAACAAGCACGTACAAAGATGGAAAGAATCATAGCTGCTAGATATGGACCCTTGGTCTTACCTGTTCCTTTGAATGCCATGCCTGCAGGAGAATACCAGAAATACATGCCTAAGTTCACTAGTATAGAGGGGGTAATAGCTGAAGAACACCTTGAATCTTTTTATAGTTATGCTGATAACCTGGATATTAGTGAGGATGTTGTGTGGATGAGAGTATTTGTCCAGAGCCTTGATGGAGAGGCTAGAAAGTGGTTCAGAGAGTTAGCCCCTAGGTCTATAGCAGACATTGAAGCATTAGATGATGTATTTTTGAAACATTGGGGGGATAAAAAAGACTTGCTATATTACCACACTGAGTTTGGAAACCTCAAGAGGGAAAATGGGGAATCTTTGCCTGATTTTAATAAAAGATTCAATCGTATGTATAGTAAGATACTAGCTGAAGTAAAGCATACCCCCACCTCTGCCAAACTTTCCTATGCTAGTGCTTTCGACTCTGATTTTTTGCTGCTATTGAGAGAAAGAAGGTGTGGCACTTTAGCTGATATGCAAGATGCAACTTTAGAGGTGCAATCTAATATTATGGTTGCAGAAAATCTCAAAGTCATGCTGATAGAAGGAGGCAGAGAGGTGAGGCTTCTTCTTCCTCTGCTTCATCTTTAGAACCTAAACTAGACAAGATGACTAAGATGATAGAGTCACTCGCTGTTGAGATATCTAAGCTGAAGGTTGAGCAGAACTCTGGGAAGGCAAGGCTTTAAAACACATTTGCTCCAAAAAATCCACATCTATTTAGAAGAGCAAATGAACAATCACAAATCATTCAGAGGGGTAAAGAAGCAAATGAGGAACAAAAGGTTAAGGCTCCTTTCCAAAACGTAGTCATGGAGGAGGAGCAGTTTGAAGAAGAGGATGAAATTCATTGCATGGAAGATAAAGGCAGTGTTGCCTTTTTGACATTGGCTGCCTACAAAGAATCATTGCTGCAGGACCAAAACAGTCAAAGGTGGGATAGAGAGGCTGTTCTACAAACTGATGAGCAGCAAAGATACAATCTGAGGTCAAAAGAAAACAATGTCAAGGAGAATCCTGCCCAAAAACCTACTGTCCCAACAGAGTCACAAAATACCAGACATAAAAGACCAGTAGCTGATCCAGTCATCCTCAAAGCACCAGCTCAAGAGGTAAGAGGTCTTGACAAGTCCCCTTCCCCTTTCAGCTTTGAATCATAAGTCCAGAAGTTAAAAATATCTATACCTCTGTTAGAACTTGTAAAGAGTGAAGTGTTTAGGAAGCCTATCCTCGACGCTCTTGAGCTGAAAGCCATACAAACCTCCACTGACTATGTCAATTTGCAAGATGATAAGCCTATAGTTGTGCTTAGCCCAATGACCAAACCTGCCGATGATAATTCTCCATCATTTTATGTCTCCTTGACCATTCATGACAAAATCCTCTACAAGTGCCTGCTAGACACAGGGGCCAGTCACAATCTAATGCCAAAAGCTGTCATGGAAGAGTTAGGCCTTGATATCACCAGACCATATAATGATCTATTCTCCTTTGATTCAAGAAAGGTAAAATGCCTAGGATTAATCAAAGACTTGGCCATTACCCTAACTCAGTTGCCCATGAAGAGCATGGTGATGGACATTGTGGTAGCAGATGTCCCTCCTAAGTTTGGCATGCTGCTGTCTAGGGGGTGGATTAAGAGACTAGGTGGGACATTACAAAATGATCTATTTTATGCCACTGTCCCAATTTTTGGAGGGGAAAGCAGGAGATTGTATAGAGAAGCACAACTAGCCTACATCATCAGTGATGAGAAGAATCCTTCTAATCATCCCGTTTATGCTGTGAACATTGATTTTGAAGCATGTATTCTCCAAATAGAAAAATCCCAGAAGGCCTTATTGCAATTAAAGAAACCAATAATCCAGACCAGGGAAGAGCAAGGAAGTTAGGTTTGGGAGATGTTCTTTGATGGAGCATGTTCCAAGGAGACTGCAGGAGCAGGGGTAGTGCTGATATCCCCAAAACGAGAAAGCACACATCTGTCTTTTAGGTTGGCTTTCCAAGTCACTAACAACATAGAAAAGTATGAGGCTTTGATATTGGGTCTTAACACAACAAAAGACAGAGGAATTAGAAACATAAAGGTGTTTGGAGATGCTGATCTTATTATTTAGCAAGTGAACAGAACTTTTCAAGCAAAGCACCCCAGGATGAAAGCATACAGAGATGAGGTATGGAGACTCAAAGATTCTTTTGACAATTTTTGTATCTCATATGTCCCTAGAGTCAAAAATCAGCTCGCTGATTCCCTTGCTGTGTCTGCTAGCATGTTTATCCCTCCCATGCCTCCTAGACTAGTGTATGAAGTCCAGATGAAATATAGACCATCCTTGCCTGATAATGTCTACCATTGGAAGGTTTTTGAAGATGATGATGAAGTGAATAGGTTTCTGCAAGTCATTGATGAGTTATCTGAAATGCAAATTGACCAAGAGAATGAAGCCTTGGAAGGAAGCCCCCAACCCCAACTTAGAAACAAAATTGGTAGAGATAGCATTGTCCAACTGCCCAACAATCATATACCTAAGGGTCTAGTTCCTTTATAAAAGCTGTTTGATCAGAACGATGTGCCTTATAAGGCTGCCCAAAAGGAAGACCAATTTGCAGTCCGTAAGCACAACGTAGGGAGTCCAGATCAGCCAAGATATATAAATCTGTCCACTCACTTATCAACTGCCTGAAGTGCTGAATACTGCAATTTAATGAAGCAATTTGTTGATGTCTTTGCCTGGGAATATAGTGACCTAAAAACATATGGAAAAAAGATCATCTAGCATAAAATTCCTTTAGATAAAGACACCATCCCTTTCAAACAGAAGCTGAGACCAATAAATCCTTTGCTCCTCCCGTTGATTGAAAAAGAAATTAAGAAGTTACTGGCTGCCAAAATCATAGTCCCTCTCAAATATTCAAAATGAGTAGCTAGTTTGGTTGTGGTGAGGAAGAAAAGTGGAGAAATCAGGCTCTGCGTTGATTTCATAAACTTAAACAAATGCTCTAAGAAAGACAACTATCCTCTACTCAAGATGGAGCATTTGATGCAGAAAGTCTCGGGAGCCAAAGTGATGTCTTTCCTGGGTGGATTTTCAGGGTACAACCAGGTTGCTATACATCCATATGACCAATAGAAGGCTGCATTCACCACTCCTTGGAGCACTTTTATGTGTTCTAAGATGCCTTTTGGACTAATGAATGCTGGAGCTACCTTTCAGAGAGCTATGGATATAGAATTTGTGGGAGAGAAGGATAAGTTTGTCCTTATCTACCTTGATGATATAACAGTATACTCCAACGGTCATTAAGATCATTTGCAGCATTTGAAGAAAGTGTTCCTGAAGTGTAGGAAGTTTGGGATTTTGGTCAATCCTAAAAAATCACAGTTTGCTTTAAAAGAAGGCAAGTTGTTAGGACATGTTGTTTCTGCTGCAGGTGTTCGAATTGACCTAGAAAGAGTAAGAGCCATACAGACCTTGTCTGTTCCAAGATCAAAGAAGGACATCCAGTCCTTTCTGGGCAAGATCAATTTTGTAAGGAGATTTATTCCTAATTTTGCAGAGCTGGTAAAACATATTACCTCCATATTAGAAAAGGGGTCAGAGATCAAATGGACTGATACAACAAGAAAATCCTTTGAGTCCATTAAGAAAGCCATTATGGAAGCTCCCACTTTAAGCAGTGCAGATTACAACAAGGAGTTCCATATATTTTCATTTGCCTCAGTGAACACCCTTGCAATGGTTTTAATGCAAGCAGATGAGGAAGGCTCAGAGCATCCAGTGGCATTCTTCAGCAAGACCTTAAGAAATGTTGAGCTAAAGTATGATATCATTGAAAAACAGGCATATGCTCTTATAAAGTCTTTGAAAGCATTCATAATTTACATTCTTCATTCCAAGATAATTGCATATGTGCCCTCTGCCTCAATAAAAGATGTCCTAACGCAGCCTGATGCTGATGGTAGAAGGGCTAAATGGATTGCAAAGCTAATTGAGTTTAACATAGAACTGAAACCCACTAAACTGGCCAGAGGTTTGGGCCTTGCCAAACTAATGGATGAAGAAAAATGTAAAATGCTGGACATAAATCTCATAAGCACAATTTTAGCAAATGGCCAGGTAGCAGAAGAATTGGTGGACATGTGTGACTCAATGGGCATTAAGTTGGTTCATTCCACCTCATATTACCCTCAAGGCAATGGTCTAGCAGAATCTTCCAACAAAAGCCTGATAAGGATAATTAAAAAGATGTTGGAAGACAATAAAAAGAATTGGGATTCTAAGCTCAGGTATGCATTGTGGGCTGATAGAGTGACCACTAAGAAATCCACCGGGAATTCCCCATTCAGGCTGGTATATGGCACTGAGGTCATATTCCCAATTCAGTTAATCTTCCCTGTGGAAAAATTCCTACAAGAAGAGCAGGATGAGGAAGAAGACATGGCTAAAAGGATCACTGATTTAGCAGAGGTACATCAAATCAGAGAATAGCTGGTTGAAAGGTCTGTGGCACATTAGAAGAAGGTTAAGGAAGCCTTTGATAGAAGGAAAAAAGTGGATAATTTTCAGGTTGGGGATTTGGTTCTTAAGTGGGATGCACTGAAAGAGAAGAAAGGAAACCATGGGAAGCTTGATGCTTTCTGGACAGGGCCTTTTATCATTTCTCAGAACCAAGGGAATAATACTTCATACTGCAAAGTATGGAAGGGGAGATGTTTTTGATGGCCCAGTTAATGGGAATTTTTTGAAAATTTATGTTATTTAAGGTCTCTTGGCCTTAAGGTTGTAAATATGTTAGTTTATCAGTTTTTGTATAGGTTCAGTTAGACTCCATGCCCAATGGAACACTAGGAAATTTTGCTAATTTGGTTTTCACAGGAAAGGCATTGCTCTGCAGTTCTTCAGACCTCACAGGGAGGATCTCATCCCCAAAAGGAGCCAGTGTTAGTTCTGCTACATGTTTCTAATATTCGAGGAGCAGAAGCAGGCCTTGTCCTTGGTTTTGCTCAGAGGAGGCCTACACCAGTTATTCTCACCTTCCCCTTCACCTCACTCATCCTCTTTTCGCATCCATTTCCCGGGATTCTTTTTAAAAAATCACATAAAAGAACTTTTGCTCTTAAGCCCAAGCGCTAAAGCCTAAACCCCCATACAACCATGATCACGTGACCTCGTGCCTCCGTAACCCATAGCCGCCTTTTTATCATAGCCTTCGATCGCCGCATCTCGATCCAAAGGTTCCCCTGCCGCATTCAATGAACAACCTGCCCATTTGTTTCCCCACCGTCTGATCACTTCCGCTACGATCGGACGACGTTCGCTCTCCCCATGCATGCGAAATAATAACGCATTAACTCGTGATGAAAAGTGGTTTTCGTGTTTCCCTGCCATCATGCATCACCATCTGAATGGTATCGCGCGCCCTTGTATGTTTACTGCCCATCATCCGAAAGCGGCGCGATCAATACCGCTTGCTGCTGAAACCGCCATTCCCGCATGTTAACTCTCGCGTGTCTCCTTCGCCCGATGACCGTTGGATCTGTTCGCCCGAGATCCAACGGCTTGCGTTCACTCCACTTCCCTATCTCTCGGTACTCCCTACTAAGCCATACCCACCGTCCATCTGCTCAATCCGACAGCCAATCTTGTTCCTCCGTCCAGTTCGTCCACCTCTCATGTAGTACGCGACTTTTGATCGTTCCATGCTCTCGAAGGATGAAGATAACTAGTATTCGGTACTGATTGCAGTAGTTCCTCAACAGCCACATTCAAGAGACAGTAGGGCCGAGAAGGAAAAGACAGAGTTTGATCAAGCAAGTGTATCTAACAGTTATGGGACTCCATTCCACACGACACTCCACCTGCCCGCGAGGATAGCAGAGCACCTGAGAAGATCGGATTTATTCATTAAAGCAGACAAATTGCACTAGAGGCTCCATGTTATAGACATATTTGGGCACTGCAACCCCAATCATATATGTCCATAAACTAAGGGCTTCTGAGTCCCTAAAAGTGTTGTTTCACACCCTAAAGGAACAAGTTCAGCTGATTACATCATCTCCCAGAAGTTCTCCACACAAAACTGCTCAGAACTGGTCAAAACTAGACCATACAAACTGCCCAGTGCTAAGGGTGTGATGCATCTCATCTGCTACATGCAAAAAGTGTGATGCATACTGAAGATCCCTTCTGTAGGGTGCGATGGGCAAGAGTAGACAAATGGCAGAGACAGTTTGCAAAGTGGATGATCATGGAATCTTCCAGAAATTTCTCCTGTGACACTTGCCTCTCTGAATTCGCCTAGGGATGAGTAAGAGATCATGAATCTCCAAGTGGAACCAAGAACTATCAGAGAGAGGACACTAATCAAAATCCCAGAAGCTGAATCACCCCCTTGCAAACATCTATATATGGATCCCTCATCCCAGAGATCCAGAGGCTGGAATTTTGTATCTTGTAAGGAAGTGCTGTTGGTTTTCTGGTGGAACATCATAGTGTTGAGTGATCTAAGCTTTTCATGAGGTGAAGAAGGGCTTTCATGCTGGGAGGATGATGCTGGGTCAGATCAATGGGTTGTAATCTCTCTTCTAATCTTTATATCAATAAAGCTATTCAAGTTTTCCTCCACATTCTTGTATGTTTGATCATATATACATTTGTGTAGTCAATATATATCTGGTCCTATATTGTTTATGATTGTAGAATCTCTGTACTTTGAAGGTATTATGCTGCTTTGACTTTACAGGTACTCTTTGGAGCGGGTAAGCAAGGAAGAAGTGAAAAAGATCCATTAGAGGGGAGAAGGAACAAGAAAGCAACCAAGCGAAGGATTGAGGTTGGTATGTTTTGCTCCTCTCCTATCTACTTCTCATAAAGGAAAACGAAAGTGGCTTTGGTTTGTTTGTTTCTAAGATAGCTACCCATCTTAGTGGGACTATCAGCTCTGCATAGACACTAGATTTCGCGATAACAAAATGGAAACTCCACTAGGGAGCGAATAGCTTGTTTGCTTGTCTATATTTGTTTGCTTTATAAACTACAGACAGAGCTTGAAGTCAAGCCAGCTAGCCTTCGAACTGCATTTTCTATGCAAGTGCAAAGTAGATCAGCACTGCTTCAGTCTATCTCCGGGCTTTATTTATAAACTAAACAATTGATTTGCAAACATCCTAATTGCCCTAGTGGTGGCTCAAGTAACCTCATTAGATCAACCCCTGTGATTTGTATTTACTGACTATCATTAGCTCGGCCTAAATCCCTGAAATAAGTTGAAAACTATGACCAAGAACCAAGTTGAAGTCTCATCCCTGGACCATCGCACCTTCTCCTCTTGGGAATCTAGATGCATCGCACCTCCCATGTGTAGTAGGTGAGATGCATTACTGTTTCCCTGTGTTACAGGTTCAATGATCAGATAAGATTGTTTCTACTTCTAGAATTTGGTTTTTTGTTCACTCTCTTCAGCTTTATTCAGGAGTTTTGCTGTCTGTGATCAGTACACCACCGTCGAAACTCTCTTCCTTTGCATGATTTTTCCTCCATTGTACAAAGAACTGTAAATGTTTTTTATGTATTGTTCGCCATTTACAGTTCTCCTTTATAAAGAAGTAGCTTAGTCGAATTGTCGTCTTTGATTTGGAAGTGTCGCAAGTGTCGTTTTTAGTCAAAGAAAAGAATCCTACTGTTCTTGATGGTCGATTACACTATTACTCTTGTATTTGATTTGAATTAATAGTTTTTCAAGTGTCGAAAGCAGTTTTCAATTCAAAATCGCGAAGTGTCGTCATTGTCTTCCTTTCGTCTTTTTGAAAAGAAAATTGTTAGTACTGTCGCTTTGAAAAAATAATTCAAATTTGTACTTAGCATTCTTTTTCTCATTCACACATTAAGAAAGTAGAAAACAAATACATGCATGTGCATTTGCATTTAGATTGCTTGTTGATTTTGATTTAGGACAATGCATCTAGTGTGTGTTCTCCACTCTATGTTGAAAGAATCTCGCTTCTCTTTCCTTAGTAGCTAGGATTTTCATTGCAAAAAGAAGAATAAATGATTGTTTATCATCTTAGATTGCATTTTAGGAATTGTATATCTACATCACGCGGTGAACCTTAAAGGCAAACTTCTTAAGAAAGATGAACTGTAAAATAAATTCAATGAACATAAAAATGCTTTGGAATCTAGCACACAACATTTAGAAGTCTAGGCTAGAGATGTATTCTGACGTCGTAAAGCCTGGTAACTTCGCTTTCGTCGTAGGTTGGGTGATTCCTCCTCTTTGAGACGACAAGTGCCCGTACGGACTTGTGCTCCCATGTACCGTCGAGTATATATTGGGAGACCATAATAGGCTATATCCTTTATCCTTAGGAAGCTGTGTTTTCCACCCTATCAATTGCAATGCACTGAACACAACATTCAGGAAGATTGACTGCCGTACCGTAAAAAATATTCTGCAGTTTTGCGATTGGTTTGGTAATCTCTCTGTCTAGATTTCCAGAGTAGTCTCTTTCGTTCCTTTTCAGACTCCTTAAAGGAAAAGGTCCATCTGAGCACTTGTCACTTCAGGCTCATTAAAAATGGAAGGCGACTAGAGTCATCTTTTGTTTTTTCTCGACTCTTAAAAATTGAAAAAACAAGTTGTGTCAAAGCGTCTAAAATTTATTTTAATCGGAATAACATCACAGTTCCCTCGTTGGTCTTTAGGTTGAGAAAAAATGGAGTCTACCAACCAAGGATTTCCTTGGGGGAAATCCTAGTCCTTTCTCCTCTTGGGGAGATGTTGGTGCACCTCATATGGCCACATTGTCCCTCCCAGGAATGACAATCGGCTTGCCAATATGGCTCTTCTCGATCTCTATCGTTCAAACCACCGTGATTCCTGAGTAATCATGTCAGCAATTAGATGATACTAGAGTTACCCCCCAACCTTTTGCTTCGTTTGTTTCTCCTTCCCCTCCTTCCTCTTCGCTTGGTGAACCTGGTAAAGCTAAAAACCAAGTAATTGAGAAGAAGAAGAAAGGGAAGGAGAAGAAGAAGAAGGAGCCAAGGCAAAAAGGGGCAACCATGCATCATCTAATGAAAATCCACACACTGCATCGTCCAAACCTAAATCTCCATGTACTATTTGCAAAGGAGACCACTATCATTGAGATTGTCCTTACATCCCTTGGATCTTAAGGGACTGGTCTCCTCGTTTGCACAATCCGGTGTCGTCAACCTTTGACGATCATGTTGAGAGTACACCGTCAACTAGTGAAAACGAAGTCTCTGGATAGAAAGGGAAGTATAAATTTCCTTGTAAACTATGTGAAGGTGATCATGCTGTCCACCGTTGTCCCTTCCTGGATGAAGCTAAAAGAGTCTTGGATAACCGTCCTGCTTCACCGCTACGGCTTCCTCTTGGGTACAAGAAACTCTTGCCGAGTCCATTGCTAGTTGAAAATCCGACTGACACACCTTTGTGGTCGGTTGAAGCATCTACCATTGAAGATGAACCCTTTGAGTCAACACCGGACCAAAGCCACTGGGTCAAGACGGCAGTCGACCTGGTCTTGTCTTCGGAAGGTCCATATTTAGATGATACAGTCACCGAAGAGAATGAGAATGACACCGTTCAAATTCTTTTCGTAAACATAGACTCCGATGAACATGGGGGCAATCTACCTGTTCCTTTACCGCAGGAAGGAAATTCGTCAGAGTCGTATCTGGCCGTTTATTTGGTCCCACCTCCAAGCAACCTAGACGTTTCCTTTGATTGGAATCTACTAGGCAGACCCCGTCTACCGTCTAGTGTACCATTTCGAATCATTGTACAAGCTTATAGAATGGTCATGGTCAGTACTATCATAGATGAAGGGGCTTCTGTGAGTATCCTTTCCTCAACTACTTGGAAAGCGATTGGTTCGCCATCGCTTCTGCCTGAGATGAGAAATCTGATAGGCTTCGACAAAGGAACCAATCGACCGTTAGGGATCCTTCCAAATTTGCCTATAACTTTGAGAAGGAAAACCGTTTATCTGAATGGAATGGTAGTCCAAGGACCTTTAGATTATAATCTACTCCTTGGACGTGACTACATTTATAGCATGGGAGCCATTGTCTCCTCACTCTTTTGAGTAATGTGTTTTCCACATGAAGGCAGAGTGGTCCAGCTCGTAGACTAGCTTTCATTCCCCGGCTCACACATAGCTAATAGTCAAATGCCATCCCTAATTGGTCTTTTCATGCAAGGAATGTCTCATCAATCTCCAGTCCATCCACCTAAAGAGAATGAGTAATTCGGTGGCCATGACTGAAACCCAGGGGGGCATGCACCATGGTCTGCGTCAGCAAGAAAACCTTGGGTATAGGGTAGGTTTCCGCGAAGGATATATGACTAGTCTGACACACCCGTCCATTTAGGAAAATGGGATTAGACCGGAATAAGATTCCCCATCAAGGTTAGGTGATTGAAGCTAGAATCACCTTTGTCCGATGGACTAAGTCGGTGAAGTGTTTCTGTCTGCTATGCGGATGGAAACATCTTGTAAATACAAGGACTTCTATATGGTAGCCTGGAAGCTCTATTTCACTATACCTGGGGGCATGCAAACCTTTTTGCATGCAAGTGAAAAGCGACCATTTATTTTCTTAGTTTGTAGATTCTTAACCATTTAAACTCGTAGGATTGGTCATTCTTAGCTTACATAAAGAAAGGATATAGAGCAAAGTTTCGAATGGTGCAAACTCCTTAAAATTTGAACCTATCGATGAGACATCCTTATTATACAACTGGCACGAGTAGTTTTACGCAAAGTTCAAGCTCGTTAAAAATTAAACCTAAGCAATGAGCATATGTTCCACCAGATTTTAAGCTCATTAAAAAATGAACCAATCTCTGGTAAATAACCATTGTGAAATGCATTATCATCAACTTTTGAGCCTTGGTCGTGTTCTTACCATCACCTCCACTCTGTTTTAGCTGATCATACGCCTCCATTTGATTGTTTACCCTTTTGAGGAATAGTTGTGACAAGTGATTCTGTTAGCCATCCTTGTAACACTGCCATTATTAGAAAATTCCAAACCTTACCTGGAACCAGCTGCTACCCGAAAATATCACTCGTTCCTAAAAAATGAGTCTCCTTTAAGCTCTTTTCATCTGACTTGTAAAATATGAAAAGATTGCCAAGCAATTAGCCTCTCCAGCTCGTTAAAGCTATCAAAAGTGCTATCCCTCCTCTAGAGATTTTAATCTTTTTGGACCTGAGGGATTATTACACAAAAATATCAAGCGATTGTCTTGTTCGGCACGTTAAAAGTATCGAAAATTCATCCCTTTCATATTATTTTATACTTTTTTGGACTTAAGGGATTATATTATGAAAAAGGAAGACCGGAGTTTCCTTTCTGTCTCTTTTCAGACTCTCTAAAATTGAAAAGAACTGAGTTGTCTTTGTCGTTAAAATCATTAAAACCAATAGCAAAAAACTTGTCCATATAGACAAGAACGAGTTTCACTGTCGCTAGGCTCGTTAAAATATAGCGACAGATTTGCCTGAAGGGAAAATTATAGAACAAGCATATGTTATCCTCCTCAAGCTTGATAAAAGTAAAGAGGTATTGGTCAACAATGACTGGGGAAAAATTGGGACGAAAACTTGAAGAAACTTTATTGGTAGCAAGTCGCTCTTGAACATGACACTTTCACTCCATCACCATCATTGAGTCGGAATGGTTTATTCCGTTCACCGATCATTTCACCAGTGGTCCATCGTACCATCCATCTTTGGGGTTAACACTACCAATCCATTTCAGTGTCGTCGATATGTTCAAGAGAAGTCACTCAGAAATTCACCGACTTAGCTTGTGTCTCATCCATTACAATACCTTCACGCTTCATTCTTTCACGACTGCCACCCTGAACCCTGTATCATCAGATCGTTTTCACCTCCACAAAATCATTTGCTTCGTTCCGTGTCATAGATGTGGGATTCATTAAGGCCCTCCTACGATGGGTCACTTCTTGTCAACGACAACTCATTATCCAAGAAGTCGACCTAGGAACAACCCTTTCAGTACTTTGAAGCTTGCATGCCTCAATGGCAAGTTTCTCACTTCCGGCGACAGGTTTACATCAATGACCTTCGACCGAAAGATTTTTTGTGGTGTTCGACGCGAAGTCCCATTATCACACCACGTGAATTGTACTGTCGTACCTTGAGGGTCATCATCATTATAAGTGATTCCTCTCGCACCTGTTAACAGCTTACATCATTGGTTGGTAATCGGGTGATGTCTTTCCATGTTCGACTCTAGACCATCTTTTCACATGGATCGACTTATACTTCGGGCAAAGATTGGATGAGTTCGAAGACCCTGGATCTAGTTTCATCCATCTGGGCTACGATATAGTCAGGAAAATAAAGGCATCAAATGTACATCATTGTTGCACAGATGATCATCTGAATCAAAGGATGATGGCTCTATTAGAATCATCAGTCTGCCACACAGACAATTGTCTGTCCTAAGTACATGAAAATGAATTTATAAAGCTGAGCATGGGAATGCCTGCCTCAGCTAGATCATGAAAAATATTATGAAGATAATGCATTGTGTTGTATCTTATTACAGGTCACCTTCCAGTTCAAAAAACCTCGGATCCTCATGATAAAGCATTTCACCTGAAATCAAAAGATTTTCGACCTCATGCTTTAGGGGGCAACTGTTATAGACATATTTGGGCACTGCAACCCCAATCATATATGTCCATAAACCAAGGGCTTCTAAGTACCTAAAAGTGTTGTTTCACACCCTAAAGGAACAAGGTTATTTAATTACATAATCTCCCAGAAGTTCTCCACACAAAACTGCTCAGAACTGGTCAAAACTGGACCATACAGACTGCCTAGTTCTAAGGGTGTGATGCATATCACTTGCTACATGCAAAAAGTGTGATGCATACTGAAGAGCCCTTCTATAGGGTGCGATGGGTGAGAGTGGACAAATGGAAGAGACAGTTTGCAAAGTGGATGATCATGGAATCTTCCAGAAACTTCTTCTATGACACTTGCCTCTCTAAATTCGCCCAGGGATGAGTAAGAGATCATGAATCTCCAAGTGGAACCAAGAACTATCAGAGAGAGGACACTAATCAAAATCCCAGAAGCTGACTCACCCCCCTGCAAACATCTATATATGGACCCCTCATCCCAGAGATCCAGAGGTTGGAATTTTGTATCTGGTAAGGAAGTGTTGTTGGTTTCCTAGTGGAACATCATAGTGTTGAGTGATTTAAGCTTTTCATGAGGTGAAAAAGGGCTTTCATGCTGCGAGGATGACGCTAGGTCAGATCAATAGCTTGTAATCCTCTCTTCTAATCTTTATATCAATAAAGCTATTTAATTTTTCCTCCACATTCTTGTATGTTTGATGATATATACATTTGTGCGGTCAATATATATCTGGTCCTATATTGTTTATGATTGTAGAATCTCTGTACTTTGAAGGTATTATGCTGCTTTGAATTTACAGGTACTCTTTGGAGTGGGTAAGAAAGGAAGAAGTGGCAAAGATCCATCAGAGGGGAGAAGGAACAAGCAAGCAACCAAGTGAAGGATTGAGGTTGGTATTTTTTGCTCCTCTCCTATCTACTTCTCAAAAAGGAAAACGAAAGTGGCTTTAGTTTGTTTGTTTCTAAGATAGCTACCTGTCTTAGTGGGACTAACAGCTCTACATAGACACTAGATTTCCTGATAACACTCCATCAAGCAGTTAAAGCGTTTGGTGGTCAATTATGACCCCTCCATACCTAGAATGGCTGAGTGCCTTTGTAAATCAAACTCTATATATACCCAGAAACAAGATGTAATCAGGGTTGATGGTTGTTGTTTTGATGTAAGGTTCAACTTCTGGAGATTGTAACTGCTTTGATACTTGCAGTGTCTCGTCTTCATTTTCAGCTAATACAAACTTATTTTGCTGTCAATTGCTCACTTTCCTTTCCTATTCTGTTCTAGGCTGTGCCTGTTATGCAGTTCTCCTGAACTCTTGATGTTTAGCATTAGAGGAGCTGTCATCCTACCTCTGTGTTAAAATCTTGTATGTAACAGTGAAAGTGTTATTTAGGTTTCTTTTCACTTAATGCCAGAGAGCTGTCATCCTGTCTGTTTATTAGGGAGTTAGATTTGCAGACCTCTTTACTGGTTGTAGCCGACCATCACAAGGTCTTGTGCATATGCTGGTGTGTTCAGTATTCTCCATATTCACCCAATCCTTAAACTGTGAGTAATTGGTGGTCTAAAGCCTTGTAGCCTGGGGGTGTTCACGCATGTCTGGCTTGAACAAGCATCATTCCTTCCATTCATCCATCTGAAACATTAAGTTGAATTAGTAATGTCCCAAGCATCTCCGAGCTACAACTTAGGAGAGTTTCTTGGGGTGATAACAGGAACTTAACTCCTATCCTCTATAAAGTTGTGATTGGATGCCTAATCTGAAATTTTTTGAATGAACCTATTGTAATATCTGGAAAAACCCATGAAGGATCTAACTTTTGCAACATTCATAGGAGTAGGTCACTCCATGATTGCCTTGATCTTCTCTTGATCTATTTCCACTCCCTTAGAGATGATATGTCCTAAGTACTAAAATTGTGATTGAAAGAAGTTGTGTTCGCTGAGCTTAGAATAGAGTTTGTGCTCTCTTATCAATTGTGACACTACCCTTAAATTTTCTTCATGCTCCTCCTTGGTTTTAGAGTAAACCAAGATATTTTCTATGAATACCAATGCAAACATGTCCAAATATGGGCTTAGGACATTGTTCATCAAACATATAAATTTAGCTGGAGCATTTGTGAGCTCAAATGGCATCACCTCAAATTCATAATGTCCATATCTAGTTCTGAAAGCTATCTTGCAAATATCTTCGTCTTTTAACTTGAACTTGACAATACCTAGACCTCAAATCTATTTTTGAGAATACCGCAACTCTCTCTAATGATCAAACAAGTCATCAATCCTAGGTAGAGGATACTTGTTCTTTACTATGGATTTAGTCAATGCGCAACCACAATGTCCCATCCTTTTTCTTCACAAATAGCGTTGGGGCTCCCCAAGGAAACACACTAGGTCTAATATACTCTTTGTCTAGCAATTCTTTCAATTATAATCTTAGCTCCACCAACCCTGGCATGCTCATGAAATATGGAGCTTTTAACATTAGTGCTGATCCTGACAATAATTTGATTGAGAAATTCGTTTCTCTTCTTAGTGACAATCTTGGTATTTCCTCAAGAAATACATCATTGAATAATGTTAATATTGGATGCTCTTCCATTCTACCACTCTCGTATTTAGATTTGTTGGTCACCTATACCACATTATTGTAGCGGCTATAAACACCCTCCGAAATTTTTCCTTAACATCATTTTGGAGCCTCCCTACCAACCATTCTCAGCAACATGTCTTGCCCCATCAAGCATATAGGCTTCAGCTGTTTCTCAGTGTCTTGTCAGCTTATGCATGTTAGTTTGTTTCACTCCCCTCACAGGCTATCTTTCCAGACATAGAACATGTGTTGGCCAAGCAACTCCCCCAGAAAATTATGCAATTATGGAGGGGAACCAACCTTCCCTCCAGAAATTGGACAAATCAGTTGGCCAGCCTGCTGAGCTCAAGAATTGCACAATTAATCTATGAGGCTTCCATCAGAAAATTGTGAAATTCTGGAGGGGAACCAACCTTCCCTCTAGAAATTACGCAAATCAGCTTGGCAGCTTGCTGGGGTCCAGAATTCCGTAGAGCAGTCAGATAGTCTTCCTCCAAAAAACTGTACAATCTGACCTAGCACTACTGCTCAGCCCAGAAATTGCGAAACTCTGGGAGGCCATCACCTACTGACCTCAGAAATTACGCAATCCCTCAAGGACAACTAGCCCAACTCAGCCTAGGAAATGCACAAATTTTTATCCCAAGCTCATAGACCGATGCATGTGCCTTCAGGTTGATCGGTTCCCTCCGGGACCGAGCAAAATTGAATTGCATGCATATGCTGCTTTTCCCAAGGCATCATGTAAATGCATCCCTAGATTTAGGGATCTATTTTTAGAAGTTGGAGGTTACATGCAAGGCTCCATTTCGAAATCTCCTGCCAAGTATTGGTTTTCCTAGATTTGTGGCATGCACGTCATAACCTCGATTTTATCAAAACTTATGAATTGGATGCTATAGAGCTCATTTCTTACACCGATCTTACAACTTTGACATCCCACATCGTATCTAGGAGTCATCGGCACATTCATCTCAACTATTTCGGGGTAAGCCCGCTTTGCATGTCTTGTGTTGCGTTTCTGTCGATTTTTGTGTTTCGGCTTGTGTAAGTGTTGTCTGCTTGATTTCAAAGAGAGCCTGCTGGTGTTTCCATGTATTTTAGCTTGTATAAGGATCGTTTCAGTTTTCGTTTGCATCTCACTCTTGTCACATGCATGACACTATTTTAGAACCGACAGTCACTGTTACGGCAACTCACTTCACACACATGGATGCTTTCTCGTTTTCTGAATCCTACACTTACTGTTTACATGCACAATCATTCACTCTTGTTTACACTCAGCTTCACCATGCATTCAAACTTCTCATGTTTTTGTCGCTCATTGGCGGGTTTGGGCTACCTAGGCACAGACTCTGGCTTGCCCGGACAACATTATGCAATTCTGAGAGGGAAGGCCCTGCCTTCCTCCCAAAAAAAGTGAAAATCTAGCCAGTCAGTGCCCTCCAGTCTTTCTTTGTGCAATTCTGAGAGGCAGTGACTATTGGCCCAAAAAATTGTGCAATGCAGTCCTTGGGTATGCATCACTTGCTAGCTGAAATTGCACATTGCACAATCTCAGCATAACAGGCTAGGTGGGATTGTGCATTCCGTAGTTCCAGTAATCACTCAGCCTCTTGACAGCCTGGACTGTCCCTTGTGCAGTTTTGGCTGTTAGTCTCTCGACCTCCCGGTGGAAATTACACAATCTTCATGACCAGTCACACAGGTATATTGCAAGTCATTCCTCAAGTTTGTTTTGGTTTTCGACTGACAGATTTCTTGCCATGAGTGTTGTTATGTCTCTAGGTATCACAAGTGTTCATCTGCCTCTTAGCTGCATCAGAAAAATGGCTTCTAGGAGAGCATAATCAAAGACAATGCTGAGAGCACAACTGGAGATGCAGCCGAACAATTGTCTATGAGCTTGCCTACCTATGCAGAGATCAAGTTGTTCATAGACAAGGACATCAAGATGAAATGTCAATAACATCACAGTGGGTGACACCATCAGCAGCATCAGACGATAGCACGCCTACACATGATGAATGGAAGAGGAAGGTTGTTGACAACACAAAGGCAGAGAAAAGCAGCAAGTTTAAAGTAGATCCACTTGTGATGAAGACAACTTTGGAGATTGAGGCTATGAGGTGAGGACGCGACATGGAGACAAAATGAAGGTAGAGAGAGAATCAAAGAAGGAGTTGAATGTGCTGAAGCAGAAACTTAAGGAAGAACAACAACTGTACTTATGAGAGTAGGGTTGTAGTAGGAATAGGTACATCAGGGGGTACGACATGCACAGACTGGTGAAAATATGCTGTAGAAGTTATAGATCCATTCTGCAGCCGACATGGAGTAGACAGGGTGAGCAGTGTTGTCGATCGCATGCAAAGGTATTCAGGAGCATGGATCTCATTATGCACATGCATGTGATATCACCCATTTGGCACACTCACCAAGGCAAAGAAAAGAAGCAAGTCGATTGGATCTGAACATGTATTTTAATAAGTTGATGTGCATGGTCACTAGCACACACTCAGAGATCAGCACAAACATTATCCATCAATATTGTTTTGGTCTAGTTGCACTCAAGACATGATGCGCATGTTAATCAGACGAGTTGGACAGAGAAGCCATATGAATGTACCCAGATGCAACAGGGGCAAGGGTTCACTTTCAACAGGATGTCACCATTGAGTGCGTGAACACCATCACAGACGACCAAACTTGGCATTAGTTTGCCACCATCGGTCATCGTAAGGATGTCGAAGAGTTGGTCTTACCACAAATGTTTGAGTGTTAGTGATAGCTTGCATGGCTTGCTCAAGCCTATTTTGTCTCACATGGGTACATGTGCAGATTGTATGTAACATCTTGTCAAGTGGAAGTTAAAGTGTCAATAGTTAAATGTAACAACCATAGAGTAGTTGAAGAGTCATGAGGGTAGGTTAACAACCACAAAGGGGAATGTCAAGGGTCACCCAACCCTTTTCTCTATATAGTACCTCATAACTCATTGTAGATGCTTTTGGTCAGCCAAGCTTCTGATAGGAGTATCTTAGAGAAAGCTTGGAGAGTATTCTAACGAGCCTTGGCTTCTCCATTGTGCAGAGCTAGTATATCTCTTTGGAGGAGCAGGCGGCAGTGACTGTAACATTTTGCTATCGGAACTTGTGGTTGGCCATGGTTGCATTGTATGATTGGAACTTTCACATCTTAATATAATAGAGCCAACACTTTTCATGCATATGTCGTATTGTATTTCAACTATCTTGTTTACTCTAAATGATATATGTATCTGTTTGCTTACACATGCACATATGCATTTTCTGTATAAGTTTGTATGAATATTATTGAAATGTGTTGTTGGTTTAACCATCACTTTGGATTGTTACCTTACTTTCCTTCCAGTTTGGGATGCATCCTTGCTCATGTGTTCCCTTCCTAACTCCGTGCTTTCACAGGTTTCCAACGGGCACACTCACATCACCCTTCGTGTGTTAGAACCATTCATGCACCTTCCTTGACTTGCTGCATATATCCACACCCTTGCTACCAACAGGGACATCTTATTTTCCTCTGTGCGCAATCACGGTCAAGGTGATACCGTACAACCCACTGCTGGGACTCCTACAGCAAACAGTCTGAGGTCTAGTTGGGACTTCTTACTGGGGAGATCCCATGACATGTTGGCGGGTCCGGTACCGTCAACATTTTGGTGCTAGAAGGAGGGCTAGATGACATGCTGTGTCCTCTCATCCTGTTTTGAACCTTTGCACATCTATCTTGGATTCCATTATACTCACCCCTCCATGATGTTTTTCACATGTCGAAACTCTCGACATCATGAGGGAGTTTTCTGATCTCTTGTCTGAATTCACGTATGATGGAAAAGGGAAGGTGACCTGGCCCATGTTCTTACAAGACGTCTTTGCCATGCTTGAAAAGGTAGATGAATGTTCTGATGAAGAGGCCAACCTGTTGCTTGCATACAAACTTCGAAAATCACCACCACGGTGGTGCTGTAGTCTTCCTCCTAGCAATGTGCACTCACTTGAGTAGTTCCGTGATCTCATTGAATCTACTTCCATCATTTTGATCCAAAACCTCCTGACAAAAAACTATTACAACAATGGAAGGCCCTGCATGAATCGCCTATGGATTTTTGGCAGCAATTCTGTGATTTGCAGTTTGAAGCTCCGAAATGCTAGATGAAATTTCCATATCTTTGGGATAGATTCAAATACTGTCTTAACAAATCAGTCCATCCCAATAAGAAGTTCAAGATCAAGCCCCACTCAACATACTTTGGTGATGGAGCTGTGCAATCACAGATAGACACGGTTGTTGTCACAAGTGACTTTTTGCATCCCCTCATCAAACAACTCCACCACTGCAAAATGATGTGGGAGAATATGCACACACATCTGTTCAACTGTCACATCCTCTCGAAATCGCTCCTTCCGATTTTCGTGCAAGCTTGGTTGCAAATCCATTAGGTTATCAAATGTATTTTGTACCTCAACCTTCATCTTCATATTCAAATGATCCTTCAGATGACACTGTCTTGTGTTCTTCCATTCTGGACTCTACACTTATTGTGAATGAGGATCAAGCCATCGACGGAGTTGGTGTTACACAACCAACACGCGCTATCATTCATGAAGAGTATGTCTGGGAGCTTGAACATCCACTGGTAGTAGAGGACCATCCTTGTCTATCTGTATCTCCTCCATTTTTTCTTGAAATCCTTAATGGTCTTGCCATCCCTGATTTTTCATGTGTATCTCTATCCACGTATGCACCCATTGTTGATCATTCACAAGACACAACATATGTCAACCCATCATCCGACAATGGAGAGGACCAATCATTCATTGAAAATACACTTGATTTTTCATCTACTTTTTTTGGAAACACAGAAGGTAAACATTCTTGCTTCTCATATACCCCTCTATTTGATTCATAAAGCCATGAGGATGCCGACAAACATCTTGAATGTTCTGATCTTGATTGTCGTGATCTCTCTACTTCTTCATCCGATCATGATATTGATTCAACTACTGTTAATCTGTCTAAGACACTAGTCTACGATGATCTATCTATCGATGAAGTCGAAACCCCACATAATGTCAAGGCACTTCAGTCCGAGCTGATGGTTATGTCATGTCCTCACTGTCTTGAGGTTGGTTTCACTTCTGATTAGGAAATTGTTCAAACACCTGAGGCTCCTCATGAATCATCTATATGCATTGAAGAGCAATCTCACACACATATTTTGATTCCTCCACTCGAACTACATTATCCCATCGCTCATGCATGTCACAGTCAAGAGTGTGTGTATGCTTAACATTTGTACACAGTGTCACACAACACCATGGTAATTCCATGGACCACATGTCATGCACTTGCACTCACTTATGTTTTGTGGATGCATTTAAACTTGAAGTGTGTTTTCCTTCACTATTATATATTTCATGTTTGCTGGTTTGCACAGTTGCACTGTTCGTGAACCATGCCTTCACCAGCATGGGTCAACCACTGCACTGATCGCTACATTGGAAGTATCACTTCATGTGAGTAGACCCATGTATTGTTAGCTTAGGAGTAGGAGTAGTGTCTGCTTTACCTTGTTTGTTTGCATGCATGTTTTCTTTCTTACCTTGTGTGTTTTCTTGGTTTCTTGCTTGTTTGTTTACTCGCTTTGCTTACACATTTACTTCTTCTTTTTTCTTTGTTTTTTGGTTTGTTTGCTTGCTTGCGTTCATAGGTCAGTTTCGCATGGACCGTGTGCAACTCTTGAAACAATATGGGTAAAGTACAAGAGGACTTGTTCAATTATCAATACTTGGTTATCTGTCGTCCTGCCTTTGTATGAAGAACTTGTTATCTTCAGTCCATGATACACCAATGGAAAATACGTACTATTCGAAGTGAACCTTGGTGGAAACCAACGCTTGCATGCCAAATACTGTCACCTACTCTAGTTGGTTGTTTTTGGGTTAATCCTTGTCAGGTTAGTTAAGTAGAGTAAGGTGAGGAGGAAAACCTTAACAAGAATGTCATAGGTATATATAAAATACTTCTCTGAAGGAACAACCTCTTCTGCTCTCAAAAGTCAGGATACCTCTTCTACCTCTGAAATGAATAAGAGCTATGCACAATTATGAAAAATGAAAAAAATGAAAAATAAATAAGGCAAAAGAAGAGAAAGGCTTCCTACGCAGAGAGGTGATGCAAGTAACTCTGCCGGGGTACTAACTAGGCTCGCTGGTAGTGGAGTGATGCTTGTGTTCCTGCATGACTCTGCCGAGGTACTGTCCAGGCCTGTTGGCAGTAGAGCAACACCAGAGATGAAACAAAAACTCTAACAACCATATGGCTTGTCAACCAATATACCCCTCATCCCTAATCGAAACAACTGTTTTGAATTGGCTTGGAAGGTGTGTCGACCAACCAAGGGCTTGGCAGATGCTACATCTTACAATAAAGCAAGTTTGGAAACCAAGACGAACAAAGAACTGAATAATACTTCCGAAGGCGTTATATTTCCTTTTCACAAACAAGGTCCATTCAGAGAGATGGAGTTCTACCAGTGTGTCACCAAGTATTGTAGTGGCTACAAACGCCCTCAAAAATTTTGTCTTAGCTTCGCTTTGGAGCCTCCCTACCAACCATCCTCAACAGCATGTCTTACACCATCAAGAACATAGGCTTTAGCTGTTTCTTAGTGTCTTGTCAACCTGTGCATGTCAGGTTGTTTCACTCCCCTCATAGGTGGTCTTTCCAGACTTAGACTATATGCTGGTCAAGAAACTCCCCTAGAAAATTGTGCAATTATGGAGGGGAACTAGCCTTCCCTCCAGAAATTGCACAAATCAGCTGGCCAGCCTACTGAGATCAATAATTACGCAAATCAGTCTGTCATGATTCCCTCAGAAAATTGTGTATTTCTAGAGGGGAACCAACCTTCCCTCCAGAAATTGTGCAAATAAGCCTGGTAGCCCACTGGGCTCTAGAATTGTGCAAAGAAGTCAAATTGTCTTCCTCCAGAAAACTATGCAATCTGACCTAGCACTGCTGATCAGCCCAAAAATTTTGCAATTCTGGGAGGCAGTCACCTGTTGACCCCAGAAATTCTGCAAACCCTCTAGAACAGCTAGCCCAACTCAACCTAGGAACTGCGCAAATTTTTATCCTAGGCTTGTAGACCGATGCATGTGTCTTCAAGTTGGCCAGTTCCCTTCGGGACCAAGAAAAACTGAATTGCATGCATAGACAACTTTTCCCAAGGAAACATGCAAAGGCATCCCTAGATTTAGGGATCTATTTTGAGCAGCTGGAGGTTACATGCAAGGCTCATTTTAGAAACCTCCTACCAAGTGTCCCTCTTCCTAGATTTGTGGCATGCACGTCATAACCTCGATTTTATCAAAACTTATGAACCAGATGCTACAAAGCTCATTACTCACATTGATATTGTAGCTCTAACATCCCACATCACATCTGGGAGTCGTCAACACATTCAACACAGTTGTTTCGGGGTAAGCCCGCTTTGCATGTATTGTGTTGCATTTCTGTCTCTTTTTGTGTTTTAGCTTGTGTAAGTGTTGTCTTCTTGATTTCAATGAGCGTCTACTGTCATTTGCATCTATGTTAGCTTGTAGAGGCGTCATTTAAGTTTTTGTTTGCATCTCACCGCTGTTGCATGCGTGACACTGTTTTTGCACCTCACTTCACACACATGCATGATTTCCCATTTTTTGAATTCTGCACTTACTGTTTACATGCATGATCATTCACTCTTGTTTACACTCAGCTTCACCATGCATTTAGACTTCTCATGTTTCTGTCCCCTGTTGGTGGGTTTAGGCTACCTTGGCCTGGACTCTGCCTTGCCCGGAAAACATTGCACAATTATGAGAGGGAAGGCCCTACCTTCCTCCCAGAAAATGTGTAAATTTGGCTAGTCAATGCCCTCCACTCTTGCTTTGCACAATTCTGAGAGGCAATGAATGCTAGCCCAGAAAATTGCGCAATGCAGTCCCTCGGCTTGCATCACTTGCCAACTGAAATTGTGCATTACACAATCTCAACATCGAGCAGACCAAGATGTAATGTGCATTGTGCAGTTCCAGTAGTCAGTCAGCCTCCCGACAGCCTGGGTTGTCCCTTGCACAGTGTTGGTAGTCAGTCTCCTAACCTCCCAGTGGAAATTACGCAATCTTTAGACCAGTGACACAGGTATGTTGCAAGTCAAACCTCAAGTTTGTTTTGGTTTTTTATTGACAGATTGCTTGCCATGAGTGTTTCTATATCTCCAGGTATCACAGCTGTTTGTTTGCCTCTCAGTGGCACAGGCACATGGCTTCTAGGAGAGAAGAATCAAAGAAACCGCTGGGAGCACAATTGGAGATACAGCCGAGCAAGTGTCTATGAGCTTGCCTACCTATGAAGACATCAAGTTGTTCGTAGACAAGGACATTGAGATGAAATGGCAGCAACATCGCAGCGCGCGACACCATCAGTAGCAACAGACGGTAGCACACCTACATGTGACGAATGCAAGAGGAAGGTTGTTGACAGCACAAAGGCGGAGCAAAACTGCAAGTTCAAAGCAAATCCATTTGTGATGAAGACAACTTTGGAGATTGAGCCTATGAGGTGATGACGTGACATGGAGATCACGTGAAGGCAGAGAGAGAAAGAGAGAAGGAGTTGCATGTGTTGAAGCACCAACTCAAGGAAGAACAACATATGTACAGATGAGAGAAGGGTTGCAGTAGGAATAGGTATAATAGGGGGCACGACATACACAGACTGATGAAACTGCATCCGTACAAGTTATATTTCCATTCAACAACTGACATGGAGCAAACAGGGCGAGCAGTGTTGTCAATCACATGCAAATGTATTCAGGAGCATGGATGTCATTGTGCACACACATGCAATCTCACTCGTTTGGCACACTCACCGAGGCGAAGACAAGAAGCAAATCTGACTAGAGCCGAACATGTATTTTGACAAGTTGATGCACATGGTCACCAACACACACTCAGAGATCATCACAGACATTATGCATCAGTATGTTGTTGGTCTAGCTGCACTCAAGATGTGATGTGCATGTTAATCAGACGAGTTGGACAGAGGAGCCATATGAGTGTACCCGGATGCAACAGATTGAAGAGTTCGCTTTCAGCAGGATGTCACCATTGAGTGTGTGGACACCATCACAGATGGCCAAGCTTGGCATCAGTTCGCCACCGTTGGTCATCGCAAGGATGTCAAAGAGTTAGTCTTACCACAACTGTGAGAGTGTTAGTGATAGCTTGCATGGCTTGCTCAAGCCTATTTTGTCTCACATGGGTACATGTGCAGATTGTATGTAACATGTTATCAAGTGGAAGTTCAAGTGTCGATAGTTGAATGTAATAGTCACAGAGTACTTGAAGAGTCATGAGGGTAGGCGAATAGCCACAAAGGGGAATGTCAAGGGTCACCCCACCCATTTCTATATATAGTTCCTCATAACTCATTGTAGAGGCTTTTGGTTAGCCAAGCTTCTGATAGGAGTATCTTAGAGAAATCTTGGAGAGTATTATATCGAGCCTTGAATTCTCCACTGTGAAGAGCTAGTATATCTCTTTAGAGGAGAGGGCGACAATGTCTGTAACTTTTTGCTGTTGGAAATAGTGGTTGGTCAAGGTTGTATTGTATGACTGGAACTTTCACGCCTTAATATAACAAAGCCAACACATTTCATGCATATGTCATATTGTATTTCAGCTATCTTATTTACTATAAATGATATATGTATCTATTTTCTTACGCATGCACGTATGGATTTTTTGTATATGTATGTATGAATGTTATTGAAATGTGTTGTTGGTTTAACTATCACTTTGGATTTCTAGCTTACTTGCCTTCCAGTTTGTGATGCATCCTTGCTTGTGTGTTCCCTTCTTAACTCCATGCTTTCACAGGTTGCCAAGGGGCGCACTCACGTCACCCTCCATGTGTTAGAACCATTCTTGCACCTTCCTTGAATTGCTTCATATGTCACACCCTTGCTACCAACAGGGGCATCTTACTTGCCTCTGTGCACAATCATGGTCAAGGCGGTACTGTACGACCCACTACTAGGAATCTTGCACCAAAACGTCTGAGGTCTAGTTAGGACTTCTTACCGGGGAGAATCCTTGACATGTTGGCGAGTCCAAAACCGTCAACACACATATAAATAAAATCCCTTTCGATTGCATATTTTCATTTCGAGTGTTGATATCTACCTGAAAATCACTAACTTTCTTATCCCCTACAACCTCACTCTTTCTCCTTTATCACTGAGACATTCTAACAACTAGTTGTAGTAGTCAATTTTTGTCTTGTGGGCTGCTAGCTAGTCCATGCCAATTAGCACAGCATATGAGCCCAACAACAATAGATTCATATTGACCAACGTGGGCATGCCATTGATTACCACTGAGCATGATTCCACCATGTCTGCAACTCGCCTTTCGATTCTCATTGCTAACTAAAACAACCATGGTTTTTCAAGGGCTTTCTTCTACATAGAACACCTTTCTGCGACCTTCAAACTAACATAACTGAAATTGGATCATGGTTTAATCAAAATCTAGATAGGTTAGTTAACAACCATACCTTCCATATTGGTCACTGAATCTTGATGATCGACCTTCCTCTTTTTGAATGCAACATAGACTCGTGGCATGTTCTAAGCCACATCATTCACTATCTTTGCTTCTAGCACATTATACAACCTTGGGTCATTTTTCTGTCATTGAGGACGACCTTTCTACATGCGGTTTTCTTCACATGTCCAACATTGTATGGGTCCTCTTATGAATCCCTTTGGTTCTTCTCTCATTGTATTAAAGGACTGGTCTCTATTGGAAATAATAGATTTTTGCTAGATCTCACCCATGGTAGGTGTGGTGAACTTCACATTCCTTCCCCATAGCTGATGTCATGAAGATTTCTTCCCTCTTCCCTTAAAATTTTCTCTATCTCTTGCTTTCTAATAAGCTTAGAATTTAGTTTTATGCTTGGAATATTCATAGAGGTACATTTCTTTCCATATAGTGTCCTCCAATGTTTTTGCCTCATCAATCTCAATTATGTCCCTCTAATCCTGTGGTATCCCACTAAGGTACCTATGAATCTTTATTTTCTCATTCTTGAGGTAAGGTACATACCTCAACATCTCCAAAAACTGATTTTTGTATTGATCAATTGTAATTTTCCCAAATTTGTTCTCATGAAACTCTTTAACCTTGTTATCATAATACCTTTGAGATAGGTACTTCTCCTAGAAATATATCTCAAATATCCTCCAGGACAAGTCTTTCTCTCTAATGTCTTTGACATTCCTCTGGTCTTCCCACCAAATATTAGATTTTCCTTCCAAGATGAAAATGGCTACTCTTGCCTTCATTTTCTCAGAGTATTCATGTACTTTGAAGTACTTCTTCTTTCCCAATAACCATGCTTCTACCTAATTAACCTTCTTGACCTCTCCATCAAAGGTAGGGTGTTTTTCTTTCTTAAACTCATTCAACTTTAAGTTTTTCTCCTTCCTCATCTGTTGGTGGTGTCTCTTAGTTGCAACACTAGATAGTTTCTCATGACTTCCCAATATTATCTCTAAAGTGCTAAGAGGAGTTCCTCCCCTCACTGTATCTTCACATGCTTGCATGTGCCTTTTCTTAGATTCTCTACCTTTTGTGTCATTAGCTTCCAATCATGCTTCCAAATCCCATATGGGCTTTCTTGGATTTATGTTTTCCTAGGTAGCTTCCACCTAGCTCATGTTGCTGCTACCTTTCAAGTATGATGGGATATGTAATATCATTGCATTTACTTCTTCCTGCTTCTCTTGAGCTATGATAATATTTTCATTTTTAGCCTTAAAAACTTCTCAAATAAACCTTTAAACTTCATAGAGTATCCATCCAATTGGGGGAGTCTCCCTCTCTCCCTTTCCCAACTAAGTCTTATTCCTTACAATGTTGGGGTTTATCAGTGCTATATTGCACCATTCTACTTCTCATTCCTTGATTTCATCAATGTTCCTTGGTGTCTTCTTATGTGCTTCCATATACACATGTCTATCAAATACAAATAAACATATTTATCCATCATATTGGCATGTTTGCATTAAACATGTTGATGTGGAACTAACTGAGACATTCAATATCATGTTAGTATGCAAGTTAGAAAAAATAAATAACCTACAAGCAATAAATCATATGCATAATTTGAAATAAGCATACATATGCATACACAACCAATTATTAGTTTAAATGCTATTCTCTGTAGTTCATAACAAAGATTATAACACTATCCTTCTAGGTACAAGGTCAAGAGGCCACAAATATTAATAGATTTAACATATGTGAGGGGAAGTACCTCTTAAACATGAGAAAGAATTACTTTTATAGACAAGAAAGGGTCAAGGCTCCATCAACAATTCACACAACATTCCTAGTTTAGCAAATGAATTGTGCTAGTTTATTCGAACCATACTAGTCTAGTGTTAAAATCATTCTAAGATCCATGCCCAACATCTAGCTAAGATCACAAAAAATTATAAATAATTCATAAACATAATTCTGAACAACATGGTCCAAACTAATTGAGCATACTCACGCAATTTCATACATGAACAAAATCAGTGAATAGCTTATTCCAAACATTCATTACATCCATAGACATACAAGACATCACACCAAATATGAACTTAGCTTTGAACAACAATGAAATTTACTTATCTATGTGTTTTAGGAAGGCTGGAAACTAAGGGAGGGACTTCAATTTTCTAGCTAACCTTAGGCCAACTACACCATGGTATTTCTTATAGTTTACCACCCCCGAGCTAGATTCAAAGTTTGAGGAGTTAATTGCACAAGGAAATTTCACACCAATAAAAAGTCAACCAGACCAGAGAGGGAGTGCAATGTCTAGGTAGTTTATCAACTGCCTTATGTAGTAAGCACCACAATTATTTTTTTCCTCTCTAAAATATATCAAAGGGATTCATCCAAGGTTCAGTGAATTTATACATAATCCTAGGAGAATAATCTCACTCTATGGGTGGTTTATTAGCTAGATTTTGAAGGCAAGCACTGAAGCGTCTAGATCCCACTATCTAGATGGTTTATCAACTTAATTGGTAAGCACTTAAGTATTTTACCGGCGTCCAAGGCATGAAATTAGTGTTTTATCAACACATTCAGTAAGAACCCGAGTGTCTTAGCATGCCAAGTGTTTTATTAACCTTCCAACTAGCATCCCATTGGTTTACCACCCCATTAAGCAGCCTGTAAGTGGTTTATTAGTTATATATCAAGAACTTAGAGTTTTATCAGCTTACTCAGTAAGCACTAAGTGATTCAATGTATCCATCAAGTTTTCACTAGCTAATCCAACACAGATAAGCAATCATTGGACACACCAATTTTACAAGGAACAATAACACAAGGCTTTGTCTTGAAGCCACTTCTTCTCCAAATGAAGTTCTCCAATACTCCTCCTTCATTGTATTCTCTGTGATCTCCAATTTCTTTGCGTGTTTTTCATACACTCCCATATGTTCTTGTCTTCTCTCTTCATTTTTTGTCTCTGCATCTTACTCCCCTGCATTTGATTTTGCATGTTTTATTCACCCTTAACACATCCTACAAGAAGGGAAATTGCATGGGCCTCATCCTTCACTTCAAATGGCCCATACAAAACTTCAATTTCTATTGAGCATACCATTAGTTTGTCAAGGAGATGCACGGGGAAAAGTAAATGAAGTGGATGTGGTTTTGTGCAGTCACTTACACAAGCAACTCCTCCTCCTCATATCTCTAAATATGTGTCCACTCCTCCAACTCAACCATACTTACATTTTTACATTTATTTACATAAATAAATACACATGGTGAAATTTACATGGGGGTTAGCAAAAATGGTTGTTATAGGCACCAACCATCTTTTCCTAGCAGATCCATCTTTCATCCATTTTCAAACTCAGACCCACATGATTTATTCTTTTTAGTCTCTAGAGTTATTTGTCTTGGGATCACTACTTCAACTCTTAGTCAACTAGATATTCTACTATGACTCAAACATACTTAGGCCACAAAAATTTCACTCAATCACTTCCGCACACTCTTTCTCAATTTTACATATCTTTCCTCACACCCAAATCTGATCACAACTTTTCAACTCTATTTTGGCATTTCTTTCCTCGGACCCATGCTCCTTTCTACTCTCAAGTCATCTATGGTTCAATTATATCTCAAATCTATATTTAGATCTTCTCTATTTTTTTTCTTTTTTACCAACATTCTCGATTACCACACTTTGGATCTTTCACTTTTTTACATTATCTACTTAGGTTTCTACTATTCTCACTTTTTCCTTCCTTAGATATGCACGGGTTCAAAAAATTTGTCTTCCTATCTCTTCATATTTATAAACCATACTTCTATGTTGCTATTTACTCTATATTTATAGATTGCGGCTTCCTTGACCATGGGTGTTGATCCATGGTATTTTCCTATGGAATTTCTTACTTTAACAGTATTTTCTCCTTCACCATATGAGAATGTGAGTCACTTTGGTTTCACTTCATTTCATTTTTTAAAGCTCTCAAGTCTATATAATTCACACTTTGATTCATCCTAAGGTAACCTTTTATCCTTGTTCAATCTGCACACATTTGTCCATTTAGGAATACCAATTTTCTAACACCTGAACTTGGCGCCCGAACACCAAAATTTATCTTTCACAACCATTTATATTTCAGTTCCTTGGAGCATATGACCATGGTCCAAAATCAAGGTCTTAATCCCAATGATGCTTGTCGCTCGTCGAACTGTTTGGGTTTTCTCCATGCACTACCACAACTCGATGGTTGATGGCTGATAGGCCCTTGAGTGCTCATTTTCTAGCTCTTGCAACCACCACCTTGGCCACCCAAAATGGAAAAATCCACCTACCACATGTCCTCACCTCAAGATGCCACATGATCACTTTTAACATCACTTGCATGTGTCATCATCTCATTGGGCCACATCATTAGTTTACCACCTGTATCTGCTACCTGACACCTCAAAAAACATGCTAAGGCTGACCCCCTGTTGCATCGTCTCTGTGTTGTTTGTGTGCAAAGGGAACTTGATTCCACTATCAGTCGGATAGTATCATGGGATCTTAAAAATAGCTCCCTATGACTAGGCACTAGAATCGTAGGATTTGTCGCTCCACCACCTGTTGGTCATGTGCAACAACACTTCCATTTGAGCGATTTGATAAGACTTTAGGCATTGACTTCCAAGCCCCTTGTGGCCAAGGGCCTAGTTTTTTTGTCCATCTCCTATTAGTTGTTCCTTTTCTATTCCTCCTGAGCTTGTTTCCATTATCTGATGGATCCCTATCTGAAACCATGACTAGTTGGAACCTTTCATAACATAAAACCCATTTTTCTTCTAGGTATGGAGGAGTTAGAAAATGTTTCATATACCATTAGAAAGGTATTTAATAGGACTATTTAACTAAACACTTTGTATGACCTTTATATCAAATCACTTTTAGGCCAAGTACTTGCAAACATAGAGTATCCAATTGGTCTACATTTATAACCTCAACTCAAACAATCTACAACCATACAACAATCAATGACACTAGATACCTTAAGCAATAATGACATTACTAGAATTATGAAGACACAACAAGATGCTCAACTGGGTCCCCCTTAGCTTAACATTAATGACAACAAAAAACTACCAAGAGAGACAAGGGGTAATGATAAAGGGAAATGAAAAGTTAAAAATGGAGGACTACAATTAAAACAATGGCATACAATCTTCTTTCCTCATCATTCCTAATTTCTTTTCAATGAGAGTTTTTATACAAACATGATATTTAGAAAATAATCAAATTATAATACTTAATATGTAATATCATATGGAAAGTGGTAACATGAATAAATGATGGAACTTCCAATTATAAGATAAAATCATAATCTCTGCTCTTATTGAAGCAATTTCCAGATTGTAGGTTGTTAACATCCATTTACAACAGGGTCTAGAATTTCACAATATTCTTTCATACTACAATTGAAATCCTTTACAAGATACTTATGCAAAGTGAAATCGAGATTGCAAGTACAGGACAAGTCTCACAATATTTGTTTTTAAACTTAAATAAAATATAAATCCTATAAGAGAAACGTTTGGAAACATATAGAATAATTGAGCAGCATTATTTTCTTCAAAATTCCATACATAAATATGAATCACAATAACCATGTGAACTAGTAAGGTGTAGTCATCCAAGATATTATTGGTTGATTATTCTATAGTTTCAAATATATTGTTTAAAAACAACAACACCAACCCAATATTAACACTCATATCTTGTTTCCATTCCAAAATAACACCACTTCATATGCATAGGAGAAATAATGTTATTATTACCAATAAATCTAGCTTATAAAGATTTTTCTTCTAATGATATCTTCCATTACAATTTAGCATAATAATTTTAATATCAAATATATGGTATGAAAAATAAAATTTATCATCTCAAACCCTTTGTAACTTCATCATATTTTAATTTTAAAATAGCACAATGTTACATGAGAAGAAAATGATTTACTATCAATATGTAACAAATTCTCATAGAGATTTATTTTTGCTCATAACAATTGTTATACTCAAGTACAATATTTTGGTATGAAGGATAGGGCATGTTCATGTGCCTATATATTTTTAATTTTCAATCACATACTCTCTCATAAACCATCAAATTAACATTAATTTTATTTTATACCTATATCTATAAATTGTATAATGTTATCTTGTTTGCGTAGATCTTATAACTTGATATAAGAAAGATAGAGTTTGATATATTATTTTCCATTTTAATCCAAACCAAACAAAAAATGTTCACTATATATTTTTTACTTTATTAGAACTCTTGTATTCTCTCTCTCTTTCTCTTTTAAGCATGCTACAATCAACAATCTTCTAACCTCAAACTTTTCATAAATATGTTTTGTCCTTAAAATATAAGTAAGGTTATTTGCTAGGAATGTTGCAATATTACTATCACAACCTATCCTTATGACTTGTTGAACAAACCCAATCTCTGAACATAGCTTCCAAAACCATATTGCTCCCTTACTTACATGAATTGTTGTCATTTATTTAACCTCCATGATTGATAATGCCACAAATAACTATCACTTACTCATCCAACTACTAGCTCCATGAAACAACTTGAATACATATATGCTAATAAACCTTCTTTTGTCCAAATCACCAGCCCAACTCGCATTGACAAACCCTTATACAATTGTTTTGTCTCACCCTGAATTCTTCCATGGTACCAGACCACATGATCACTTGTGCCATGAAAATACCTGAGTACTCTTTTGATAGAAAACCAATAATGTTTACCAATTGTTGTCATGTATCGGGTTAGTACTCCCACTACATGAGAAATATTCAGTTGAGTATAAACCATTTCATACATCATATTAATTAAAATATTTGCATATGGAATACAAACCCTGTCATTTCTTTCTTCTTATGTCTTTAAACACTGATCAACAATTAGTCTTACTCCAAAAATAATTGGCACCTTTACGAGATTATGATCTTACATGTTGAAATGCTTTAGAATTGTCTTAATATATTTCCTCTGATTTAGCTAGAGTTGTCTAACTATGCATCGAATTTTAATATCCATTCGAAGAACAAAATTGATGTAACGGGGAACTTCCCCCATTTACCTATTGTTTCACTCGTTTCTTAAATCTCTTTCATCTGTCATTTCTTAGCATGATTCATGGCATCTATAAACCTTTTTGTCAACCTACAGGAACTAATCTCTATTATTTGAAATTATCTTAATCTTAATTATCAAAATGTTGGCTCATCGGGATGTCAAGAATCAAATTGAATTGAAACTTTTCCCAATATGTATTTTTCCTGGTATTGATAGAATGTCAAGTGAAAATACTCCTTTCTATTATCTAATGGAATTGACTATCCAGATTAATGTATAGGGCTTTGGATGACTAAAAACCTCATACAACACTTTATCAATATTTTGATATAAGTATGTCTTGATAGATAAACATATTCCCATCACGATAGATGGAAGAACCTTTGTTAATTAAAGTATATCCCCTGATATATTAGGTATTGGGTAAATTAGGTGTTGGGAATATCAACTATTAGGCATATCTAGTATCTGGGACATTAGATATTGGGGATATCAATTATCAAAGTTGTTGGATATCAGGGATATTGGGTATCGTGAATGTTAGGTATTGGGTATATCATGTATTAGGAGATCATAAAAACACCTTTTAATTAAAAGCCCCAATACATTTATGTCCCAGTACTGACAAAAAATGTTATATAACAAACACATTTCATGTTAATGGTTGTTTTGGGTGTCGAGTGTCGAGATTTTAGGATTTCACTTAAAATAAGCTTACGGTATGTCTTGACCTAGGATGGGAAATTTATTAGAATCCTTACGATAGTGGGAAAAAAAATCCATCTAGTTAACGATCTCTAATAACTCACACTTCTCTGATTCAATTTCTTAACCTCACTATTGTGCTCTATATGTTCCCTTAAAATGGTTGAATTGCATAGGAGTTTGGCCTACAAGCCCAAAGGACATAAGAAATCTCGGAGACAGGGCATTGGAGAAGGAGTAGAAAAGATTAGAAAGGGAGGAAGGGGTAAATGAAAAATACAATGGGCCCCATCCTGGAAGAATTTTGGTGGGGTAACTAGCATAGTGGATAAGCTGACGCAATTCCCCGAAAGGTCAAATTTAGTCAAGTGGGTGTGACCGATCAATGGCTAAGATCAAATCTTGGGGGTCTAACTTCACTCTCTACCCCATTCAGTGACCCTGCAAGAGAGTGGGGACCATACCTGCTGCTAAGCATGCCAATACATCATTGACATCAGTAGGCGAGCGCGATATTCATAGGACCACACATCCCTCCCTCTCACCTCTCTTCTAGCCTAGTCGTACCACGTGTCCCTCCCATGTGTCTCCTCATGTTTCTCCCCACGCATCATTCCATATTGTTTCCCGACTATAAACCCACAACAAATTAGCCGTAGAATTTTGAATTTGTTTCATTCAAATGAGATTTCCTCATTGCACCATCTGTTAGCAACACCATTCAACTGTCAACTAGTGCAAAGCCATTCCAACGTCACCATGCCCATTACTTCTGGTCACTAGGTAACCTACAATCCTCAACTACTTAATCATTCTCCTTTATGCTTAAAATGAAAAAACTTGTGCCCAAAACCCCCAAATTCTAAGAGGAGAAACTCTTTGGCCATACTGAGCCTCTCATGGACATAAAAGCCAAAATCCATGACTCGTTTTATTCCTACCACCTGTCAGATCTATGTTTCGACATGTATGATCATCACCTTAAAAAGGAAGACCCATTTCAAGTCATGGAGTTAGGGTTGTACTGCCTAATCGTCCCCATAGTCTATCCTTTTCCATAGTTTGTTTCCTGGCTCACAACATCCTACTTAAAGAGATAAATTGTTTCATATCTTCCACAGGGGTGAAAATTCTGGAAGTGACCCCATAATTAATCCAAAATGATTTCATCTATCTGAAGTCTCCCAATCCTAAGAGGTTCATAGAAACTACTGTTTTTAGGCTTATAATGGCATCCGAGATAGAGAACAACAAACCTTCCTCCAGTTAATTTTAGAAACTAGTAATCAAACACTCCCCATTGCAGATAGATTCCCTGTTTCCATGTTTTTTGAAACTGTAGAACCCATCTTGACTGCTACTGCTTTGATCTTTGGGGAAGATGAAACTACTAATGTTACATAAGCCACCATAGGATTATTTCACATAATGATATAACCTGACATCGTCCTCTACATACCCTCGTTCCTTCCAAAATCCATAAAGTTCTAGTTTAATGACTTTTCCATTACCTCTTATTTTAGATATTATTCTATATTGTCCTATCTTCTCCTATATAATCACATAGAATAATTTGAGTATTTGGGCCTTATAATTATAGATTCTCACAAGTAGAGGAAGTTTGTGTTTGATTGAGATGACACCTTAAATAAAAATCCTGACAATGAGGGTTTTTCCCAGTTCATTTTCCACTTATATGTCCACTACCTACAAAGTTATAAATAACATCTCCCCTCCCAGAATCCTGCCCCAAAAAAAGGAAATCCTTCAGCACAGTAAGATATAATGGCAGGTAATTGGTTCTTGTTTGAAGACAACACTAAGCTTAGGGTCTATGGGTGAGAGCTTCCCCCATACCGCTTGCTTGTTTTTATTCATATGAGAATCTTTGCTCTAGAATTTATCAGACAGAGCCTAAATCTTGATCAGGTTCATTTTTTTCCTGCCAAGAAGGGCTACATGTTTAAGCTGGGTAGGGTGGTAGGCATGTTCATTATTAATACCAAATAAGCCTTTCAAAAAGGAGAAGACAAGGAGCTTAATTTTGAAATGGGATAGGTGTGGCACTTTGATCCCCATGACGTCATATCAAAGAGGAGAAGGGATATTAATGCTTCTACTTATGAGCACGAGTATAGACCTGAACTTAAATGGGAAGCTAATTTGGATCCTTGGCCTATTAATACAAAAAAGGAAATTGAGACACTAGCTTCAAAGGAAAAGACTCAAAAGATAAGCATGGATGAAGCTAGAGACATAAAAATGGAGGAGACATCATTCAATAAGAAGGATAAGTTTTAAGAGTAGACCAAGGAAGAGATTGAGACCAGTTGACCAAGAGGAACCTGGACCAACTAGGCTTCCAGGTACTCCTAGAAGACTCTCAACAAGTTGCCACTTATACTTCCACCGAGGTAGAAATATTAGGCTCTTTGGGAAGTGCATCAATAATAAGCCTTAAATGGGATTAAGGGGAAACAATTCAGGAGAAAATAAAAAGGGTTAGGGGAAAAATGCTACAACAGCTATCATCGCATTTTGTTCCTTATCAGACCAAGCTCCTAGCTGTTATGGACCTAGAGAGAAACTAAATGAACTTCTCTATGTATCGCCCTTCAACACAGTCCCCCCCTTCATGATCACAATTAGGATTGCGAACCTGTCAGTAGATATGGCTAGTATCCCTTTGCAGGATAAAATGAATTGGAAGAAGTAGGCTAGAGAAATTCAATATAGTGAGCTGGGTAAAAAAGCCTTAACTATCAGTAAGGCTGAGAAATTATTAGAAAAAGCTACCACGAGGGTAAAACAAGAAAATTCCAACTTTAAATCCCTTCACCTTCTCAAGGAAAGCTTCAAATAATTAATTTTCAAATTGGGGGTGAACCCAAATGATAAAGTTGTTGTGGAAGCCATCATTCAAGGCTCACACTCCAAAATCTAGGAGTTGAGACAAAAGCTGAAAATGCCTACATGTGAACATGTACAGTCCAAAGAGTTGGCCGAGGTAGAGAGTGGAAAAGAAATATTTTCCAAGGAACTAATAGACAAAAAAATTGAGGCGGTGGCCCTCAAACAATAGGTGGCAAAACTCTAGCATAAAACTGATTCTCACATCTGTGCAGTGATCGTGCTAGAAAACCCGCAAAATCTGACTTAACAACTAACCAAGGCTCTCACTAAATTGCAATTGTCAAAGGGAGAGCTCACAAAGGTACAAATTGATTTGGATAACTCCAAGCATTCGCTCACACAAAAGGAGAAGAATCTTGAGGCAACCAAGAAATATTTTCAGCAAATAAATAAAAAATTGGAGACTGCAAATGAGGAGCTCAAAAGAACTAAAAAATAAGTTGAAATGTAATATGTCCCTCATCTAGGCTATGCATATAATTTGGGATGAAATTATTTCTGAAGTAAAGAAAATTTGGGAGCATACGACCCTAGTGGTAGAGCAAAAAAATGGAATTAGGGAGACTGAATTCTTTATCCTCTTGCTTAAAGAAGAAGATGGTAAAAATGGCAAGACAACAAAGAAATTTATTAGGTATCTCAATGAGAAATCAACCAATGAATCGTGGGCAATGGATATTATTGTCAGGATAGGAAAAATTGTTGAAATATCTAAGATGATCCAGAGAGAAATAGCTAGGGCCAAAGCTGAGGAATATTTAGATGATTTACTAGAATATGTAGCTTCATTCAACTCAAGTTTTGATCATAGGATTAGAGCAGGGGTTACTAGTTGGTGGGATTTTCAAGGTAACTTGCTTCCATGGGAACAATATCTACAGTTGTTAATAGAAGCTAAGAGTAAGGTGGATTCTTCTCATGAGAAGACTTCCACCCTCAAAGGAAGAACCATAGTCAACTATTTGCAGAGGGATTTCCTGCTACTTTGGCTGGTAAAGACCTTGTTTACTGATAGACCGAATTACATTGAGCTAACCAATATGAAGATAGCCTATCAAGATTTCTTTTGCTCTCCTTCAATGAATCCAACATTGTGGAAAAAGTGTAATTGTTGCAGGTCTATTTGGGCACATCACTCCCAATGATCAGATCAATACTATTAGGGCTCATCAAACCCTAATTCAGTTGCTACATGCCCTAGACAAGTCATCATATTGAATGATTTCATCCATGAGAGTTTCCCTTCTTGAAGCCTTGCTAAAATGCCTCCTTGGGAGACTAGTGAAGCCTTGGTCATGGGTAACTACGTTTCAGAGTAGGTAGGCCCATTCAGGTCTGCTCTACAGAGCACTTAGGCTGACTTACACTTGCACTGGATGAGAATAAGCAAAATTTGCATAGGGTTCTGGGAATATTCCTTGATTCTAGATCATTCTAGAAGGATCCCAGCTCTTATCCCATCCTATGAGCTCGAATTTGGATAGGATATGGATCAATTAACCTCCTATTCTCTCATCCCTTCCTCCATGGAAACTAACTCCGATTTTGGAAAGCCATTCAATGCCTGATTTATGACAAAACCACCTCCATTTCCATATAAATTGACCACTCATCATAGTGATCATGGGGCTTGAACTTGAAGATTGTAGAGAAATACTATTGGTTTGAGTCTTGAATCATTGTGAAGTAAAGTTATGCTACTGGATTGATGTGTCATTGGTGTGATGAGAGTTTGGAACGAAAGCTAGATGGCTGACACAAGATCAAACTACTTTGGTTGTAACTCCTCCTTCTATCATCAATTAAGTTGTTTACTCCTTTTCCCATATTCTTGTCAATGTCTATGATGAATATATGTGTAAATGTTTTCGATTCCATTTTCTTATAGTAGATAGATCATGTGTTTTGACTGTTTTCGTCTTCTGTTTATGATTGCAGGTACCATTTGAGTGGATTCAGGTCGAACGGGAGTGACGAGAGTAATTCAAATGAGATCAAAGGAAGCGAAGGATCAAAAGTAGGTTCCTTGATCTTGTTTATCTATCATAGGAAAAGGTTAAACATCTTTCTTTCTATTGTTCTGAGTGTAGCTACCCACTTAGGGAAGATGTATTTATCTGTAGGTACAAATTCCATTTAGTTTCATGATGTTCATCTAAGAATTAAAGAAATGAAAAGAAAAACATGCATTGTGTATATAGAAGTTTGTGTGTGCTTGTAGGAATATTATAGGGAAAGTTGCATTAGATGTGCTCTATGCTATTTCTTGAAAGATTCTGATTGCTCTATCCCTTTTTGTTACGGTTTTCATTGTTAAAATCAAATGAAAAGAATGTTTCTCATCTTAGTTGCATTCTAGGAGTTTCAGAAACATCACGTGGTGAACCTGAAAGACAAACTTTTAAACAATATCAACTTAAAAGGTTTCTCAATTAACCTAATGGAGCATTGTAACTTAATGCATAAAATTTAGAGGTTCTAGGCTAGAGATGTGTTCTAGCGTCGTAAAACATAGCAGCTATCGCTAACTTGTTTGTGATACATTCTGAGTGTGATACCTCATCCCACGTACGTAAGTATATCGTAACTCATCCACGTACTTTTGGGTATATAGGGTGGTTTTACAGTATGTAAAGTATAAAGGAATGGTCTCACTGTGCAGTTTCACATTAGACAACACTAACACAGATTA
>APFE030097943.1:0-13171 GCA_000404065.3 Pinus taeda
CGGTGTCCTACTTCCTCCTTGGCCATACTGCTGATTAACTGCAGTCACTGAACATTGAAATGGCTCCATCATGACTGATAAATGTTGATCTGTTTGGGGCACGTCCTCTTTCCTGCTTGGCCATACTGTTATTTGAAGGCAGCTACCTACTGCGCTCTACTGTTTCATGCTTGCTTTCATCATCTTTGCGCCACTGAGAAATACTGCCCACCTTGCTATTTTTTGAATATCAAGGGCCCACATACATATATTTTTTCTATCGGGTCTGCCTTTCAGGTCACACTGCATATCTTAACCGGCCAATCCTCTATTTCATTGTATTCGAAAATACATGTAAAAATGTCCCAAAATCATAAAAATGGCCTTTGCGGACCTCAAATATTATGCCATTTTGCTTTGAAAACCCATCGGGTCCGGGCCACATTGCATGGGCATCCTTACATGCAATTTGCTATGCACCACTGATTTCCCCGATTGCGATATCCCGACTGCCAAATGGGCCCATACCACCGATTCCTCATATTTGGAAACATATATAAAAACACTGAAAAACACAAAGAAATGCCTTCGCCGGAACTGAAAATATATAAACTTTTATCTCCCAGACCCCATCGGGTCCGGGCTTCATCGCTATCGACACTTATTAAGCTTTCCTTTGTGTTCCCCTTATACACGAAATACATTGAAAAAGACCTTTGCGCGGACTTGAAATTTTATGAAGAATCACTCATAATGATATCGGGTCCAACCCATCGGGTCGCATATATGCCTTGTATAAAAGCTCTACCCCTTTTAAAAGCGCTGATAGCGATATCACTATGGACCCGAAAATTTATGAGAAATAATTTATAGCGCCATCGGGTTCGTCTTATCGCATCGCAAACATGACCATGCAAAAGGCCCTGCCCCCTTTGAAAGCGCCGATGCGATATCGGCGATCGCATAATATAAAGGCCCAGACCTCTTGTAAGTCCTCCATTGCCACCCGCCAATGCGATATCGACGATCGCACATCGGTGAGGTCTCCTGTGTCGCTGCCAGTGCCCGCCTGCTCCGACTGCGGTATGCCGACGCAATCTGGATCGTTGATCGGCCAGATCCAATGGCTGATATGATTTCGGATCTTTAAGCTTGCGATTTGAGATTTTTCATGATTTTTAGAGTATTTGTGCCTCCCGATAGTGTATTTCCGCTCCTCCAAGGGCTTTCCTCTTGCAACTTCTTCAACCGGTAGGAAGATTTTAGCCAAAATTTGAAGAATTGAATATCAGAAATGGTTGGCTTGGCATGAACTTAAGTGTGTTTACAGCCTTTGAGAGTGTTTGAATCCATTTTCTTATCCTTTTACATAACAGAGCTAACACTACTATTGATAAGGAAAAAGAGGTCAAACAATTGATAAAGGACAAAGATGAGAGGATACAGTAGTTGGAACAATAGTTGGCAGAAGAAAAGCAGAATATACACCATCATATTAAGGCACAAATGGCACAACTAAAATAGAGCTTTGATTATTTAAATCTCCAGGTTTAAGCAGAGACAAGTACCAAATATGCTCAAATACAACAACTGTGATTTTTTGTGGAAAAACTGAAAGAAAATCCTAATGTTAAGGAGTTTGTAAAAGAAGCAGTTGAATTGAATTATTTTTTATTCATGTAACAAGAAAAATTTTGTCAAAGCCTATCAATCATCAATCTTATGTGCAAGGAAAGTGATTCACTGATGAATCAATTGTCTGATATGAGGGTCACTTTCAATGAGATTAATGAAAACATTTCAGGATACATTGCATGGCAGGATACTCGAGAAGGAAGGATAGAAGATCTACCCAGGATAGAAGAGACTCATGAAGATATCATTTTCATTGAATGGAATATATACCCTAAACAGGAAGAATGGGCTATCACAAGAGAAATTGATGCTACATGCAAGATCATTGAGACCATCAATGACAATTTACACAATGCCAACCTGATACAAGAATACCCACCTGGGAGTCTTCCCAATATCAAATACTTATAAGAAAAATGGCAAGAAACTTCTACGACAAAAGAAGAAGTGATCAAACAACTTTCAAAATTAGATTCAAAAGTGTATTGGAGGTATCTGGTAAAGCCACATAGTCATTTGTTAGTGGTACATTGTCTTGCTGACTCAACAATTCAGGTGTTTCCTTGCCTCTTTGATGCAGTGTAAACCAACCAAATGTGTACAAGGATGAAATAAAATCTTGAACTCATCTCAAACAGCAAATGAAAGAGTAAACACTATCTCATGCTACAGCTATTCATTTACATCATTTATCTTTTATGTAATTTTGTCACCTTTTTCTAGTAGGATTGTTTAAATCTCTTGAGAACTTCATGCATTGCCTATTTTTGTACTTATATTTTATTATAAAAACCATTTCATGTCTTTTAAGGAAGCGTCTAGAATTTTATAAAGAAACTCTTTATTTTCTTGCACTTTTGTACTTTAAAATTTCTCTTGTTAGAATCCTTCGATTAGCATCCTGAACTTTTGTTGGAGAAGGCTTATAGAAGTTTACAGAAGCTTGCAATTTTATACATTTCCAAACCATCTTAATGAGATAGGCTACATTGGAGCTACTTATTTTATGGGCAGACTGATATGCATCAGGTACTCTTATGTTTGTGTATTTATTTGTTCATGAATTAACAGTCATTTCTATATATTGTTTATCATGTGTATATTTTTCCATACAATGATGTATCCATTCACTTTTTAACATACTAGGACTGTTATTTTTTTAATACATTGATGAGAAATTGGTCAAACGAAATTTGGTGCGATATATGCTTTATAAATTATTTTGATTAATTATTTAATCAAAAAAATTACTTCAAAGGTTTTTCATTTCTATTAGTATCTATTTAATCTTCCTTATCAAGTACTAAGGACCATCATTTAAGATCGCACAAATATAAGTATAAATTCCTTGGTAATATATATATTTAGGTTAAATATATGTGTGTGTGTGTGTGTGTGTGTTTTAACTTGATAACCAACCCATATATCACTTAGTTTTATCAATCAAACACCCTATCCATCCTATCAAATTTTTATTGTGAAATTGTTCCCATTATATCCAGTTGGAGTCACTAACCCAAACAAAAAAGTCATAGTATTCATTTCCCCAACTGGGTGGTTTTCCCCCATATTGGTGTGGCGATTTTTGAGGCTTGAACATCTTGGCACTAGAAGGAGGGCCAAGATTATAAATGGCAAAGAGAACTCAATCTAAATTAACAAGCCATTCCAATAGTGACTGCCCCGCAAGATCACCTTCAACTTCTTGATCCTCATCTAAAACTCTTATTTCTAGATCAAAAGTTGAGTAGTCACTCCCAAAATCTCCTAGTATTATTCCTAAAGTAACTTCTTTAGATTATAATCCTTAATCACCTGAGGTTTAGAATTTAACAAAGAAATTAGAGGAAATCTCTATTTCAACAAAAATGCATGTCACATCTGAAGCATCTCAAGGAAGTATCACTTCTATTTTACAACCCACTCGGATTCTAACTCGGTCTCAAAGTGAGAAGCTTGGGGTTCCTCCATTTGAATTTTCCTTCCTTCTCTCCAAAATAAAACTAGGAAATATGAGTCACATATACCAACTAGTGAGGTTTTATCAAATTCCCCTCCACAGACACCTTCATTCCCTCCATTCTTTCCTCATGATATCCCTTCTTCTCTAGGTACTAGTGCTAGCTCATCCAACTCAAGAAAACAACCTCCCTCTTCTTCCTCTTCTTCCAATCAAACTCCAAGAATGGCACAACAACACCTACCACCACAAGCCATACCATGGGCTCATCTTGGTGTTGTACAAATGGCACCTCCCCTTCATGACCTACCTAAGCATCCTGAAAGATGGATGCAAAAATTCAATCCTGATGATGGATTGTGCATTGAGGAACATATCCATAATTATAGGTTAGCTATCAGTCTAGATACAGTAGTTGAAGAATATTGTGTAATAATATTATTTCCCTACACTCTCTAAGTATTAGTAGGTTCATGGTATTTTTTATTACCACCATGATCTATCACTAATTGGGACATATTTGAAGAGAAATTTCTAGCAAAATTTGGTGATGGCCATACAATCACATCTCTTATCAATGATATTTCTAATTTAAAAGCTAAATGAGATGAAAAGATCAATGAATTCAATTCTAGATTCAATAAATTTCTAAACAAAATCCTAGCCACAGCAACCCAGGTGTTGATGTCCAAATCGATTGTTATATTTCTACTCTTCCTTCCAATATAGCAATTTTTTAGATAGAGTTAATAAGGCAACTTTGGTAGAAATATGAAGGAATCCCTATCTATAGAAAAGAGAATAGTTGCATTAGAGAAGAAAACAACTCAGGAAGACAGAAAAATGAAAAGGGTTACATTTAAAGATGAACCTAAGAAAAAAATCCCTAAAGACCCTTTTGATCTCGAAGGTATCAAAAAAGTCCTCAAAACCATTTCAAATGAAATGGTAGAAATTAAGAAACAAGCAGTTGAATCCTCTTTTAAGAAACCTTTCAGATCCTTTAAGGGGAATCATACTTCTAATCCCCAGCAACCAAATACAATATCCAACATTGAATCTGACTTATAATAAGAGGAAGAAGAAACCGCATTGATTGATGAAGAGAATGAAGAGGAAGAATTGGTTGAAGTACATGGAATGTGGGATTTCATCCTCCCTATTTCCAGTAATTAATAAGAGCAATAATATCTACCTGTTAGCACCAAGAGTAAAGACCCTACTTATTTAACACAATCAAATCAAAATTAAAAGACTTCAACCCCTACTGCCAAGGAAAAGGTGGGCAGTAAAATGTCTTCTCCCAAAACTCCTCAACCAACTCCATCCTCATCAAATCCTCCATCATCGTCCAAAACCTTGGTAGTTACAAATACCATGGAATATAACATAGGAGAGGACATGAAGAAAGCCAGAGGGAATATCTCTCTTTATGAGATCAGTAAGTTTAAACATCAACATAAATTATTGCTAAAACAATTGAATGCAATTCCTGCTTCTCCCCTACTTGTTGCTGTTGTATCCAAAGCTGCCAGACGAATGGGTAAACCCACTAATGATTCATCAAATAAGGTCAATCCTACTAATGTTATCTTAATTGGTAACATATCCAATTCACATATTCCCCATTTCCTCTTGAATTATGAAATATTTAATAAAAAATTGCACAATTGCTTAATTGATTCAGGGGCCTCTTCAAAGATAATGTCGAGAACAATCTATCCTAAATTAAATGTTTCACCACAAAAGTTTGTTTTTCATATTGTGCAACTTGATAGGATGAAATTCGAGTTATTAGGAGAAATGAACTTAGTCACCATCAGACTCTCTTCTAATCTGAAAGTATATCAAGTAATTGACATATGAGTTACTGATATACCTGAGTTCTACGATTTAATTCTGAGCAGAGATTGGTATGTAAAGCTTCACGGCTATCTTCCAATGGATTGGTCTCACATGTGGATCCCATATAATGGAAAGCCAAATAAAATTTCAATTGACGAAGAAAAGAATTTGAAGCATACATTTAATAAATTTGAAGGTGAGAATGAGCCGGTAGCTTTTAGTAATAATATCATTGGAAATTACTCTGCTAAGTCATTTTTAGGGAAGTTCAACGTGCAAATGTCTCCTTTTTTGGACAACTATATTACTTCCTAGATTGAGAACTTTTCTCAAATAGATTCTTCCAGATGTATATCTATTGTAGATAAACCATTAGTTAAAAGTTTGTTTCATACATTATATTGTGATGGATCTAAATCCAATGATGGTACAGGAGCTAGTTGTATATTAATCAGTACAGAAGGAGAAGAAACTATGCTAGCATGTAGGTTAGAATTTGAATGCACAAATAATACTGCTCAATATGAGGCATTGATACAAGGTTTATATAAAGCAATAGGCCTCAATATAAAATATCTTCAAGTCTTTGGATATTTAGAAATTGTTATCAAGCAAGTAAGAAACACCATTCATTGTCTCTCTAGACATTTAAAACATTACCAATAATTAGTATAGGATCTTTTTCACATTTTTTATCATTCGACATCTCTCTTATACCTAGACTTCAAAATGAAAGTGTTGACATTTTGGCTAACATAGCATCCAGGCTCATACCATCAGAGGATTACAATCCAGATAGGTTTCCCATAGAATTTATTTTTAGACCATACATTCCTGATAATGTCATCACTTTGCGAGTCTTTAATGATGATGAGGATATCATAAAATTTCTAACATCATAAGGATCATATGATGACCAGATAATAGTTGAAAATGAGCATGATAATCAGTTGAAACATAAGTGTAATTAGAATCCCAAACCTAAATGTATGGTAAAACTATAGGATCTTTATGGTCTTGAGGAAAGATTTGGAAAGGTTACTACTTCTAAAATCCAAAGCCCAACCTTAATATTTTAACTAGTAAACCTTGGAACTAATGACAAACCTCAAAACCTTAATCTATGACTTTGTCTCTCTCCTGATGAGAGATTAGCCTTTATCCACTTGTTAAGAAAGTACAAATGTATATTTTGTTGGAATTATGATGATCGTAAAACATATGATACCTCTATTATACAACACATCATTCCTATGATATCTGATGACAAGCCTGCACAACATAAATTAAGGAAAATTCATCCCAGTTTAGAAATTCAAATCAAATTAAAACTTAATAAACTCCTTAAGGGAAAAATCATATTTCCTGTTAGGCATTCAAAATGGGTCTCAAAATTAGTACCTATCAGGGAGAAAAATGGTGACATTCACATTTGTATCGATTTTAGAAATCTCAACAAAGCTTGTTAGGATGACAGTTTTCCATTACCGACTATGGAACAAATACTGCAATCAGTAGCTGGTTAAGAATTAATGTGTTTTCTCAATGGATTTTCAGGATATAATCAAACCCTTGTTCATCTAGATGATAGATTAAAGACTACATTCAAGACTAAATGGGGAACCTATGCCTACCATAAAATGCCTTTTGGTTAAATTAAGGCAAGGGAAACTTTCCAAAGATCTATGGATATAGCCTATAAATATTTGATAAAAAAAATTGTTGTCATTTATTTGGATGACATTATTGTTTATTCCAAGACCAAAAACAACCATTTACATGACCTGAAGTAGATCTTTGAATGCTGTAAGAAATATGGAATCTCATTAAATCCAAAGAAGTCTTATTTTGTTCTAAATGAAGGTAAATTTCTAGGGTTCATTGTATCCAGAAATGACATTTGTATTGATCAAGACATAATAAAAGAAATTGATGAAATTTCCTTACCCCACAACAAAAAATCTATGCAATCTTTTCTAGGTCACATAGATTTTGTTAAAATATTTGTCCTCAACTTTTACCAAATTTTCTTACCATTAGAAACCATGATTAAGAAAAATTCAATATTTAAATGGGGACATAATGAAAGTGAAGCTTTTGATCTTGTCAAACAAGCCATTATGAATGCTCCCTCTTTAACAACTCCAAATTTTTATAATCACTTCATTTTGTATCCATTCTCTTCTGAAACATCATATGTGGTTGTTTTAACACAACCTAGTGATCAATAAATCGAAGCACCCATCTCATTCTTTAGTTCAAATTTTCAAGGTGCTGAACTTAATTATTCAGAGGTGGAAAATAGGCATTTGCTATTTTCAAATATGTAAAGAACTTCAGGTCTTTTCTCCTCAAAACCAATATTAAAATAATAGTCCCATTCTAAATAGTGAGACAATTACTTATGCAAAGGGAAGTAGGGGAAAAAAGCGAAAATTGGGTAACAACTCTACAAGAATATCATATTGACATTAAACCAGCCAAAACTGTTAGAGGACAAGGTTTTTGTTGATTTCTTACTAGAGCTTCCATCTTACTAGTAGATAAGGACTTAGGTAACACTATAGATGTATCAAAGGTAAGCCTAAATGATCTAGAGTCCCAATATGTTGATGTTATGTTTTACATGAAAAATGGATACTCTCCTCATGAACTCAATCATTAAAGTAAAAGGTATTTAAGATTGAAAATCAATATGAAGTCATTGATGATGTGTTATTCAGAAGGAATTGCAATTCTGTATTATTAAGATGCCTTGAAAAGTCTGAAGCACAAAAATTTTTGGAGGAACCCCACGATGGACCAGCTAGTGGACATTTTGAATGAGATACTACTACACACAAACCCTGCATGTTGGGTACTATTGGCCAACCTTGTTCAAAGATACCGATGATTACATAGGGAAATGAAAAATATGGAAGATTGATGTAGGAAGATAGTGATAACTTGCCTCACCTCTACAACTAGTCAGCATTGATCAGCCTTTTGAACAATGGGGATTAGATATCATAAGTGATATTTTTCCTATTTCCTCAAAGAAACATAAGTATATGCTTATATCTACATACTATTTTACTAAGTGGGTGGAGGAATTTCCACTAAAGGTAGCTATTTTTCATGCTATCATTGAATTCTTTGATCAATTCATTATTACTAGATTTGGTGTACCAACTGCACTTATGTTTGATAATGCATTTTACTTTTTAGGAAATAATATGACTAAATTTCTTCTTAAGAGGGGATTTTAACTAAAATAATATGATAACTACTACCCTCAAGGAAAAGGTTTAGTAGAGTCAACCAACAAGAACCTCATAAGAATTATAAAGATAATTGTTGATCTAGCCCAAAAGAATTTGCATAAATAGTTGACATTTCCTCTATGGGCAAATCAGATAACCTAGTAGGCCTAAATAGGCATTTCTCAATTCAATATTGTATATGGGAAATAACCTATCATCCCTTCAAATGTAGCTATTCATTCATTATACCTAGTCCAATTCATTGAATAATCACCTTCTTCTTCTTTACAACTAAGAAAATCTCAAATTCTTAAATTAGAAGAAGAAAGGGGAAAAGCCAAACTTACACGTACTCGCCATCAACACCTAGTCAAATCTTCTTTTGATGCATGTTGTGTTTCCATAAAATCTTTTCAAATTCGTGATCTTGTCCTTAAATGGGACAAGGCCCACATGGAAAAAGGAAAGCATACCAAATTCCACAAAATGTGGCTTGGACCATTTCAAATTGCTAAACAAGTAGGCCAATCAACATCTATATTGCAATATTTATCAGGAAAGATAGAGTATGTTCTTGTTAATGAGCTTATTTTGAAAAAAAATTGTTCCTTAGAAGATTACATCTTCTACTGTACATTATTGCATTTACTTTTTTTGTTTTATGAGGAAAATAATGTTAAATAACATTAATTTTGGCTTTACAATAAAATATATTGAAGTATTTTTGTCTTTCGCTTTCAAAGTAGAAATTCTTAAGGAAATAATTACAATTTTTGAAAATTGGCTAAGCATCATAAAACTATGAGATTTCCTTTTCCATTGAAGTTATAAATTATTTGAAAACCTCAAACTTTATAAAATCCTTTGTTTTGTAATCAGTTAAGAACAATTAATTTTAACAAAGTAAAGCATAATTACAACTTAGCATCTCCAACTCTAAAATTGTCATCCAAAAGCTCTTAAGTAGCCAATGGATCTCCCCATCCATTAACTTTACTATTTTTAGAATGTGATTCAAAAATATATTAACCTTAAAGGATAATAGGTCCCATCACGAGCCTGCTTACCATGTTCATAGGGAAATAATAGACTGACATTACCAATGCTAAATACCAAACCAGGGTAATGGCTTATGATTGTGTTAATCTTAAGACAAGGGGTTCTCATCACAATTCACAGCTTGTTCATTTCAATTACAACTATTGAATGGCATTATCACTTTCTGGATAACAAAACTCAGGACAATGGCTTTTAGGTTAATAAAAAAAATGTTATAAAAAGTAAAAATAAATAAATAATAGGAAAAATAAATAAAAATAATAAATAATATATATATAATATATATATAGATATATACACTTGGAGATTATCTCTAATATTGCACTCTTATATGGATGGGATTGTGAATGGTTGTTGGTTAAACGTTAAACCTATTGAGGCTATGGATGCCTACTAGCAGCAACGGCTCTACCTGTGACAAATGAGTATATTAAAATGCTAATTATAAAAATCCCCCTACTTTATCTTTATAACTAATTAATGACTGATATAGACAAACTGATTTTCATAGAGTTTGTGGATCGACCTTAGCAAAGTCTTAGACTCAATGCTTCCTAAGAGTCCCACCACTTTACGTTCACATATGCATCAAAGTGTACATGTGCAGGTTTGTCGAACTCAACCTAAGAGAAAATGACAAAGGGCTTGTAGAAAGATAGAGCTCTAGCAAGTCGAATGCCTAAAAGGAAATACAATTTATTTATTTATACGATTTCAAGAGAGCATCGAGTCTCTTCACAAAATATGACCTCTTTCTGCATAAAGTGTAAAAACTATTGATCTCAAATCTAAACTTTTCCATAGGTACTCTGAAATGTAGGTCAAGTCCCACCAGATGTCAGAGAAGTGCTATGAGTTCCAGATATTCATCTGGAAAGTTAACCTGAGATTTTAGTTTGGAGGACAAACCCCTCCACTTAGTCATTAAGAAAATATATCTTCTAAGATTTACACAATGGAGATTTTATCGGCATCCCATGATACCAGTCACACTCATTGTTAGGTGATTAGACATGAAATACAATGAAATTCAACCCTTACAAAGATTCTATTAGTCGCTTGGATATCCATAATTATCACTGTCACTTGAGTAATATAGGTGTTGCGGGCTAGGGGACAAATGAGCTTTTGCATGAGGTGGCATGATATTATAACATGGAAAGAAAGGAGATCCATACATACTAGGTACCCTCTCATATATTGGATTACAAATTGATCCAAAGAACTGAGATATTTCCTTGTATATAGTTTTCTCTAGAGGCTGAGTAGTATGTAATTTAAGTCATGCTGAACAAATTCTCTATCTGGAAGATAAACCATGCCTCATACTATGCTTCTGTTCTAATATCTTCATGAAGATAATCAATACATTCATCTCTTTTGATGGTCCAAAATATTCCTTCTCTTGGGCACTAGTCATGTAGCAATATTTTCAACTAGGGCGACCATTGATTATAGGGGTTACACATAGAACTACATTCGAACATCAGCCAAGCTCTCTTGGCATATTTGGTGTACATCAAGATATTACAATAGTTTGCATAGCTCATCCATGGCCCATATAGAAAAATACATCTTTGTCCTTCAAAAGGTGCTAATCTAACAGCCCCTTGAAACATTATGGGTGACTCTATAAAATACATGATATTACTTACATTACTATGGCTACTACAAACCCATTTTTCAAGGATGTATTCATATACAGGACTATCCTTGACCCTATCTACAAGACATTGAAAACAAAATGACATATGACAATATTTACATATTAGAACCCACTAAAAACACTCTAGAGCAAAGGGAGGTACTGATGACGTTGAATTTGATGAACAACTAAACATCTTGATTTCTTTCGAAGCAACTTCTCTTGTAATCAAATCTGCTAAACAATTATATTTTCCCTTTTTATACTCAATCTCAAAGTCAAACCCATCCAATCATAAGCTCCTCTTAGTATCCTACTATTTCCTTGTTCTAACAATATTCTGTTTCTAAGCATCCCAACCATATGTTTGAGGTCTGTTCTTGCAATGAATCTTACTGGCTTCAGGAACACCCTAAATCTCTTGAATCCATTTTTTATGGCAAGGATTTCTTTATGAGAAGATGGATACCTGATTTTAGTGTCATTAAAACATCCCGATGCATATGATCAAACTTCTTCCCTTTTTTCATGCTTTTGCATCAAAACTCCTGCCCATACTTCATTGGATGCATCCATTCCTAAAATATAAGGCAGTTCATGTCTTGGAAGAACCATAATTGGTAGTTTTTGAACCTTTTGTTTAATAATTTGAACTGCAATAGTCATAGATGTGGTCCATTCTATTCCTCGAAGCATCTTCTATAGGACCTTGACATCTTTGGCTTGATTTTCATAAAACTGCCTAATGTAATTCAGGCTACCCAAGAACCTTTGCAATTGTCTGCGATCATAAATGGAATCTCGAAATTCTATTAAACCTTTCAACACATGTTCTTGTGATTCAACTTTTTCTTGGAATAGGATTAGTCCTAGATATTCAATTCTAGTTTTTGCAAACTCAAGCTTAGGCTTGTTGAGGACTAACCCATGCTTAAAAATCATATGGTGAACTATCTCCAAGTGCTTTCTATGTTCCTTTAAATCAAAAGAACAGATTAATAAGTCATCAATATAAAAAGTAACAAATTTCAATTCCCAAAAAATATGTTCCATTATTTTCTGGAATTCGAAGGGTACATTCTTCAATCCAAAGGGCATTACTTGCCATTCGAACTAATCATGTGGTACCACAAAACAAGACTTATATCTATCAAATGCTTTGATCCCTATCTGCTACAACCCCCTATGAAGGTAAAATTTACTAAACACATTATTATTACTGATTTTTAAAATAAAGCTTCTTTAGATGTAAGAGGATACCTGATAAAAAAAAAATAACATTTTTTAATTGTCTATAGTTAATCACCATATGAGGCTTACCTCTCTTTCGCTCTGAATGCTTGTTGACATAGAATTTTGGGCAATCCCAAGGGCTTCTTCCTAGTTCAATCAACTTTCTTTCTAATAGTTCAACAATCTTCTTTTCACAGAGTTCGAGCTCTGGTGGGGACATCTAGTTGCTGATGATTTCTGAGGTGTCCTAGAATAATTTTATTTGTAGGGAAGATCCACAAAGTATTTCTCTCTTTGCCAAAATGCATTGGGTGCATCTATTGTACATTGTGTTTCAATTTTCTCTTTTATTTCTCTGATATATTATGGCCCTTAGATCTCAACATTTCTGACTACTTTGTTGACTTTTGCTAGCTTGTCAAGAGAACATTCAACTATATCTAGGATAGGGTCTACAATTCTATTTACATGGCTCAACTTGCTCTAGAATTTTACAGATCTTCCTTGGATGTTGAGGCAAATATGGCTTGCTTCTACAACAAGAGGAAGATGTCTCCTTGCAAAATCTTGTTC